>CAIGRB010063416.1:8397-60632 GCA_903798255.1 Fraxinus quadrangulata
TTGTGTTTTGTGTGGAGGTGGAATGGTGGCTTAGTTGGCAACGGGGTTGAAGGTGGTGGCAGGTTAATGGTGGGTGGTGATTGTGGTGTGGTGTGGTGGCGATGGGGATGGTGGCGACGGGGATGGAGGTGGTGGCGAGTTTAGGATTTTTTTGTTGAATCTGGTGGTGACGGTTTTGTTGGTGGTGATGTTGTTGTGTTGGTGGGGACGGTTATGAAGTAGGCGTTAGATCTGGTGGCGGCGATCGGTGGTGGTTGTTGGTGGCTGGAGATCTGATAGAGTTGATTGTCATGATTTTTGTTAGCGGTTGATTAGATCTGGTGATAACGATTTTGTTGGTGGTGATGTCATGGTGTTGGTAGCGACGGCGACGATAGTGTAGGTGGTGGTCGTATGTGACCCACTATTTGTGACTAATAAATTTGAAAATACGTGATTGATTGATAAATTGTGACCTATAATGTTTTATTTATGATCAATAAAATAAACAGTAGCCTTAAAATTCGATAATTTGTGACCAATAAATTTGGAAATATGTGACTAATTGATAAATTATGATCTATAATTTTTTTATCTGTGACCAATAAAATAAAATGTAATCTATAAAAATTTTAATTTGTGATCTCGAATTAATCTGTGAATAATTAATTATTTAATACGTGATCAATAAATAAGTTATGACATACAATTATGTACATGTGACCATTAATTATATAATTGTGATTTTATTATATTTAATTAATAAAATATATTTAATTAATAAATAAATACCTATTTTTTGAAATTTAATACCTGATTTTTGCAATTGTCAAAGTTAATACTTGATTTGTGAATTCTTCCCTTATGAAAATAATATTTTAAAACCAGGTGTAANTTAAAATTTGATTTTTGAATTGTGTATAATTAATGCCTTATGAATTTTTTTTCCCACTATTTAACACCGCCTATGGCAGGCCCGTATATTCTTCGTTTGGGCTTACAGTTCATGTTTTGGGTCATTACGACCCTCGGGCCACAAACTTAAATGGGCCCATTCACAGCTGAGCAAGACCGAGAGCGAGCGAGAGAGACGAACAAATGGTAGCAAGTGCTGCGAAATTGAACGAATCTTTGATCGGACAATTGAACTGAACGAAAAAGTAATCGTGTAAATCGGAGAAGTGAAGAAGAAGAAGAAGAAACAAAATAGTATGCTGCCTACCTCTTCATCAACAAAAGGGCGTTCCGGTTCTTATGCCCGACCCAATTCTTTCCTCCCTCAGTACCTCCGCAGAATAGTCAAGGTTCATTTTCCTACTCACACATACATGGAGAAATATGAAGCTGATTAGGCATCTATTGATTTCATGTAGATCTGATAATGAGCCTGTTCGTAAAATCTTTTTGAAGATGTCGCATAATTCGCATCTCACTGCATTAATCAACATGTTTGCGCTTATGCATTTGATTATGAAAGATGAAATGTTCATCGATTAGTAGTTATGTTGTTTATTATCATTTCTTTTAGATGAAGGGCGAGATTTTAGTTAAGTGAATAAAGAAATGCATCCTAGATTCCCATGTGTTCTTCTGTTTATTTGCATTGTTCCTTCTAGTTTTGTTATTTGTGTTTATTCAATGCTGGCATTGTGATTTTTTGAAGAATTGAGATTGTGGGAGCTGGTGCTGTGGCAAAATCTGTTTGAACGATATTTTTTATATGGACGTAATTGATAAAGAGACCTATTATTCTACTCCACTATTCTCATTAATTATGAGACGGTGACTGATACTGTTTCCATTTTTATCACTGGGTAAGTTACAAGCATATAGAGTACCAGATCAACACCTGACGATGACTAGGTTGCCTTTAAGTCAATTAGACTTATTTCTAGCTGCCTGGATTTTTCAATGTTCTCACCGTCCACTTTCATCAAGCTTTATATGATATTGCTGTGTCGATTAACAATTTGTTCTTGGACAATTGATGACATAGTTTCCCTAGCTATATTATCCTTGCTGCCACTGAAACTGAAGAAATATGTCAGATATCCTTGCTAATTAGGCTTAGTTTCAATTGACGGAATTTGAGATTTGCTAAGGACGTTCATTTCACTCTGCTGTGATGTTATAAGCCGCTCAATGATTATCTGTTAACCTTGTCGCCAAGGAAGTTATAATCTAAAAATTTTCCCATCCCAGATAATTTCGTAAATTTTTGGGGTTTATCTAGTTTATGGGGAGCAGTCCAATAGGACAAACTGAAGAAAAGCTTATGAAACTTTCATCCGGGACTTTACGGGGAGGCACTAGTCTTGGTTCCAGCGGCAGATGAAATGTAATTTGATTAGACGTCTTCTATAATGAGATATGGCTTGCTAGTAATACATTTGTAATTCCATTATGATTACTCTAAGTGATGATAAATTACGTAGTGTTTGGTAACTTAACTCCCAGACTTACCATAATTTTTATTTCTAATGAGATGAAGCTGGTTTAAGTGTGCTTTTGGAAGTCAAATTTTGAAACTGAAGCACATACATTGAAGGTAGTCAGTTTCTGGACTTATGTTTGGGTTGGTTTGATTTCAATATGATACTGGCTTATAGAACCAGTAAGTATTAAAGGATCAGCCACCCTTATCGGACAATCCTTCATTTCAAGTCCAATTGGTATTAAGATTCAATTTAAATATTTTTTAAGGAAAATGTCATGGGTTCGAATCCTGGAGTTGCGACAAAAATCCGTGAGGGGTAAGATAGACTCAGACTTTCCCTGAACGGACAGTACGTAAGTTAACGATTTGAGTATAGAAGTTGTCTTGTTACAAAAAACGCGCATTCTTGTAACGATCCGAGCCTCGTGTTCAATCATTCTTTTACGTACTGTCCAATGTCCGTTTTGGAAGGGAAGATTCCCTCTTACCCCTCACGATTTTCTGTCGGGTCTCTCAGGATTCGAACTTAAACCTCTAGTTGTGAGAGATTTAAAGTGAATTCTGGTACCAATTGAACAAGTATTTTACATTCAAATGGCAATGCAATAAGTCTTTGGCAGGCCAGAATACTGGAACTTTCAACATCTTGGGAAAACACGAAAAAATAATGAGATGCTGATGTTTGATGATGCAACTTTCAAAGGCTCATAGAAAACAAAAGGCATGGAAAGTTACACTTAAGAAAAAGGATATGATATTAGTGTATCATTATAATTCAGGAAGCACAGTAGACTAGTTGTTTTTAAATTTGGTATGATACTAATATATGATTACCAGAGGTTGTAGGTGTAGAGTGCAAAGTGCCTTTGCGTTGGCCATAGTTGACACAGTTGAGTAGGCTTCAGAGAAAGTTGTCTTAACCATTGTGATCTTTCAGATCTTTTCAGTTGCTTTAACTTTCACCTGCGGACATGTCTATATTTTAATTTGTGATCTGTCATGCACACAATTGATGACTGTCTACATAGCATTGAAACTTGCCTTTCTTTTCTGGATCTCTGTGAATGTCAGTATCCTGATTGAAGCAATGTGCTTTCTATCTCATGAATTTATAAATACATCGGTTTTTACTCTTTTCCTCAAATGACATCCATTTCTTTCGGTTGGCTGCAGTGGCAACAAATGGACATTGAATATACTTTCTGGCAAATGCTTCATCTATGTACCTCCCCGAAAGTGGTGTAAGTATCTGGAATCTACAGATTGTAGGTGGCATGAGTTTTTTTCCAAGTTTACTGATTGAGTATTGGATGGTCATCCAAATTTTGGAACACTAATTTTTGCATTCCGAATTATTATTTTATTTAGCTCCCCTCTATTTAAAATTAAGGAGGCAAAATTGTTCAAATAAAAAAATGAAAGTTAACTGCATGAGGATTGGATGCAAATTGTCTTTACTTTAAAAAAAAATGGAAGTCGACTTTTTTACACGTGGATTGGCAGCACATTGTCTTTACTTTAATTTAGTGTTGTTATCTAAAAAATTCAATGGTGTCATCTAAAGTTCTTGAATTTTATTCAAAGAACCTATAGCATGCAGCATGCTTGTCTATGCTGTGAATTATGTTCCTACATCATTGTATGAATTATAGTATCGACATTCTAGGAGAAATGGTTTTATACTTATTGCCGTTTCTCTATATTTCTTGTAATTTCTAATTCTGATTGGTTTAATGAACTCAATAGTGTTGGTTATATCCATTTAGTAACTAATTCAATATGCAGCTTGTTCAACCCCTCCGAAATTTGAATTAGTAAACCTATTTTTGTTAGTACCCAACCGATGCATAATGGTTTGAAATGTACTTACGGGGTAGTCTATGTATTTTGAGAGTGGTTGCAGCGATTGATAGTGTACGAGACAGTTTTTTAAGCTAATTATTATTATTGATTTTGCATACAAGTTGTGTTACTGGTAATTTTCTATTTTGTTTCTTAAAGAAAAATAGATGTCCTGATAATTTATTTACAATATTTTTGAGTTTCTGATGATAATTCTTCATGTTGGCATGTACTATGAAATTGATGTAGTTATCAGCACACGAAGTACCATAAGCGTAAGTATTCTTTATTTTTTCCTCTTTTAGTCCACTTATATACATCATTTTAAATCATTATATTGCCATCTTTTTAAGCCAGTGTCTCTATTTGCTATGCTGTGCATTTTGGTTATGTCATCTTTAGGCACTAATATGTCAAAAGATTTTCAACTTAAAGAATCCTGTTCATTCAACATTGTAATCATTGCATTTTTCTATCAATAAACCGATTAACTTGGCATGGTTCTGGATGAATGCCGCCAAAGACTTTGTGAACAAAATCAATTTTGCTTGTCATCTTTACAGGCCTTAATTTTAAACCTTAAAGACATATGCTGCTTAGCTAGTTTAGAACTAGAACAATTCGTTGGAGACTTTTGTTGATGTGATAGCTGAGCACATATTTATGTTAGACCTTCTGAACCATTTCTATGTTATATGAGCTTACACTTTTCGTATATTGCTTCAAGTATATTGCATGATTACCGAGTTTCTTGGTTGCTTTTCATCTTTGTTTTATGACGTCCACTTAGTTTCTAGTTTATCTAAATTATGACAGGGAACAACCAATTTGATAAATTTGACAGGTTTGTAACTCACAGAATTCATAATTGTTCTTATGTTTCTTTGTTGCAGAAACAAAGAACCAATGGGCACGTGATGATCCTGCTTTTGTTGTGATATGCAGTTTTCTTTTGGCAGTTTCTACAATAGCTTATTGTGCAGCGTAGGTGTCTGTGAACTTGCTTTCTATGGTGGATTTAGTAATATTGTTATTGACTAGACTTGTAGGAGGTTTCTTTTGGTTATATCTTGAATAATCAAAGAATATTTATGAGTCAATTCTTAGTTTTGATACCTAGGACATCATGTTTGCTTTTTTAACATTTGGAGATTTTGTCAGAAAAGCTTCCATGTCATTGTCCTTCTAACTTGTTCAGAATGTTTCCTTTCACATATTATAGTATTTGAGCATTAATGCTGATCTTTCAACGATGTGCTATCTGTCATTTGTTTCAGGTATGATCAAAGTGCAGGACATGCTGTTTTTGTAGTTCTTTCAGTACTTCTTTTCCATTTCCTAATAACTGGGGCAGTTTTGGCTACATTTTGTTGGTAAGGACAACTGCTGATATATATAAATAGATTAATAGTTTATCACTGCAAGTACCCTTGTTACAATCTCGGTTGGTTTTAATTTTAGTTTGTGAAACTGTAATCTTGTCATAATTTTATAACTTGGGTGATTGAATTCAAATTAGAAGGACAATTTACCCTTCTTCTCTAGGCAAAACTTCTAGTTTAATTTTGTGACAATTCAAGTTAAGTTTTATCATTTTATTAGAGAAAAATGAGGGAAGGCCTTGTCCCAGACTCCCAGTGGTAAAGGTTGAATGGAGAAATATTCTACATATGCACACCGAGCTGTGCATAATTGGATGGTAAACCCCATAAGAAATGCTATTCCATGATTTGAGTCGGGGTGGATTGAAGAATGGAATTAATATGATGCAGGAAGCAATTCTAGTGATTTTATTTTACTTTTTCCAAAAAATCTAGGACTTTAAAGTGCTTTGATGTAATTCTGTGCAATGTTGTGGAAGAAGTAAATCTGATTTTCCTGACCATACACTTCATACACTTAACATAATAAGTTGGGATTTCCGGTGTTAGGCCAAAAATTGCTGAATTTCTTCCCAAGGTCTCAAATTATATTAGTCCTCGAAAGTTGCATATTAATTATTCTCATTTTTTTTACTATATAAAGAATGAAATTTGCAGGGTGGAATTTATGATCATGGAATATAAAATAAATTTTAGATGATAATCGAATTAACGAAATTTCAGTTAGAACAAGGCATCTTATCTGTATTTCTTTATGGATCAACACGGCATGCTTTCAGACTTGAACTTTTCAAACATGTTGGATTTGCTTTTCAAAAGCTTGGAGCATCAGGAGTTGTCCTCTTGTCAACTATATTTAAACTTGTTGATCTGGAAATGCCGTCCTCAAAAGTTTATGGAACTACAAAATTAATAGGAAATTAATCAAAGGGGAAATAAATTATGTCGGTTAATGGAGATCTCTTTTTACCTTGCTTTCCTCTTCACCCGGTTCATAAAATTTTGGTTTCTCATTTTTTTTTTTTTTTTTCTTGAAGGACTATTTTGAGATAATTATAATAGCTATCAAGGTGAATCTTTAATATGAAAACCTTGCCTTTATCTTTGATCAAATCGTGCATCGTTTGGGAATAATCCTTCATGATTCCTTAAGGTGGCAAAATTGAGACTTACTCAGCAAACTTTATGCAGGTTCTTTACAAACAATTATCTTCGAGAAGAAGCTCCAAACAGCCATGTGGTGGAGCAAAGGGTAGAGTGGCAAGTTCTCAGCTTTTCCATTCCACTTTTGACATCTACATTTTATTTGATAATATCCCTAGTTACGATGAATGGAATTTTTTGCACTTGTTGGGAATGTCACACTTCTATTGTTGTAAATGGGGTTTCTTTGCTAACTAGTTTTTCACCTATGTGCTGAAGGTTGTATGCCTTTGATGTACATTGCAACTCTTTCTTCCCAATGTTCGTGTTGCTTTATGGTTAGTATGATGTGAAGCTACTTATCTTCTTGGAGTATAGTCTAAATATATGCTGAAATGCTGCTGATGTCTTCTTTTTTCTTGCAGTTGTGCATTATTTTCTATCACCTCTTCTGGTAGCTTATGGTTTTGTTCCTGAATTGTTATCAAATTTGCTCTTCATGGTGGCTCTTTCCTATTATCATTACCTCAATTTTTTAGGCTATGATGGTAAGATCGACTTTACCTGAAGGACTTGCCTTTCCATTTACTAATATGCTAGCATACTAGAGGTTTCATAATTTATTATATGCTCCCCATTTCTCTGATTTTCTGTAAAAAGCGTGCACAGAAAAAACTCTCTTGCAAAAATTTATATCTACTAATAATTTCTCTTTTGGTGGTTTGTCTTCTCCAATGATGCAGTATTGCCCTTTTTGGAGAGAACTACTTTATTTCTATATCCAATTGGCCTTGTCATAGTCATTTCCCCTATCTGTAAGTATCTCAATACCTAGTTTTTATTATGCGTTCTCTTCTTTTGCCTAGCATTTGAACATTTTGTCTTCCTTGCAGTGATATTGAGCGGCTTCAATCCATCAAGATATTTTATGAATGTGTACTTCAGTCGATTTCTATAGATGCACTAAACATTCATTCTGAACATGACACAAGGAGATCCAGTAAGATACTCTAAACACGTGATAGTTAAATGAGCTCGTTTGCTGGTTCTCTTTCTCTTATGCACAAGGGATGGTCATGCCATGGGGAAGCTTCAGTAGGTCTGGATAGGTCTTTTGGCGGCTGAAAATATTGTAATTGGGTGGAGGTTTTCTTCGAACTGAAAATATTGATTAATGGAGTCATTTATACAATCATTGCGTTTCTTAATTCTTCTTTACCTATTATAAATATTAAGTGACGTGTACAAGGGAAAAAATTGATCTCTTAATTGTTTGTGTTGATTACAACTAATGATGAATAATATTATCCGATGATAAATGATAGCTGTCAAATTGCAGCATTTCTCAAAGCATAAAATTGTGTTCGTGTGAAATACTGATTCTTGATTTGTTCTCACAGGACACTTGTTTTCCAATTCTTGAATTAGCTCCACACATTGGTTCAAATTTCTGCACTCGCAATGCAAAGTTTCTTGAAGGAAAAAAAAAATTGATCTCTTGATTGTTTTTGTTGATTACAGCAAATGATGGATAGTATTATCCGATGATAAATGATCTGTCAAATGGCAGCATTTCTCAAAGCATAGGAAACTTGTTCTCCAATTCTTGAATAGGAAATTTTCATAAATGTCACTAAGTTTGAAAATTCATAAAAATTTGTCATTTTCACTTTTGGTGAACAAAAATCATTTTTTTGGTACAAATATCCAAATTACCCTTAAGACACATTTTTAGGAGCATTTAATGCTTGATTTGAATGTAATTAATGTTATGGTGTGATGATTTAATTTGTATATTATAAATATGGTATATATGTATATTATATTGAGTAATATGAATTTTGTTTAAAAAAAATATAAAAGAATTTGAAATATTAATATAACCACACATCTTCTTCCCATTAACAAACCCTAACTTCTTCTCCATTTTCTTCATTCTTTGATCAAGAACACATTACTATTGAATTCATCATCTATTTTGAGAGATTAGCCATTACAAATTGTTTATAAATTTATCTTATAGATTACTATTTTTTAGATGTTAAACATGGTCAAATGCAATGAGATTTTTGAAACTTCCAACTATTATTCATTGAATTGTTTGATTTTTGAAATATTTTTGAAGGGTAAAAATACCAATATCATTTACAAAAATGAAGAATTTCATATTTAATGAAACATTGAGTTATTTATTAATGGGAAGATGTTGTCATGTTGTAGTTGATAATTAATTATCACCATTAATATTTTGAATAATTTCTTCAAAGGTACCAAATACATGTTTTGAACCCGACATTTATGAACTGTCAGGATAGACAATTTAACTGTCGAATTCGACACTTGAAAACTGTGGACACGCTTGATTTCACATTCTGCTACTCCATGAATTTAAATATTCGAGTGCTCCACTTTCATATTATTAACGTGGACATATTTATAGTAAGAAATTCTTACTATTGCAATCCCAACATTTCAGATTTGAGTAATCATTTGAGATTCATCGTGTCGCAATTTCGAAATAGTTTGTTCATGTGGATGACGAATGGAAGCGGAGAGGGGACAAAAACAGATTGAACAGTTCGGTGCTTCCCGTGGACGAGCCCATTATGGAGAATGTAAATGTAATGGAGATAACACTACATAACATCCCGACAGTTCATATGTCGTTCCGGACAGAACGTTTCTATCGTTCTCAACAATTGACACGGACTCATTATGGAGAATGCAAACGTAATGGGTGAAACTGTTTTTGTGCGTGAGTAGTATATAGTGTCACAAAACTTATAAAGTATTCAAGTGTGAATCATAATTTAAGTGATGCTATTTATAATGAACTTCTTGGATGGAAGCAACTATGGTTATTTACTACCCAACCATCAAGTCACGGCTTAAACTTAATTTGATAGAGAATTGGTGTGATAGTTTAGAGTCTAATTGTACATTTATGACCAAAATTGAGTTCCTTAATTTATGACAAATGTAAATCTAAATGAGTGTATACCATTTTCTCTTCAAAAATCTTGCATATAGTTGTTGGCAATCAATTTTCATTAGTAAGTTTGTATTTTAATTGTTGGCAATCAATTTTCATTACTACTTTCATATCTCAAGATGTTGAATTACTGCATTACGACATTCGAACCACAAAACAGTACTCCAACTTTCTTGCTATTCTTATACAATTCCCAAGTGTCACATAAAAATATTTTCATATTTTGCCATACACATAAAAATATTTATTCATCCACGCACGATCCATGGGCCCTAGATCTACATCAGTATAACAATTTTCTTGCTACTCTTACACAATTCCCAAGTGTCACACTGACGAAAATTGAAGCAACTAACGGGAAGATTATACATTAATGTTTTCCAAAAATATTGTTCCATGTGAAGCCCCAATTGGAGATCCACCCTTCCATGCAGTCTCTATTGCATCTTGTAGATCCTCCTCCGCGTAGATCTCATTCAAAATTTCATTCACGACAAAGCACGTCATTCCTCCTAACCAGACACAGGTGGCCAGCCTAAACGAAAATTCATACGCAAATTAGTGTCTCAATAAAGCATATGACTAACATTGAACATAGTTTCTACATACATCAAATCGTATGCACATCATCCACGAAAGGCACAAAATCACATTATACAGTTCGAGTGGAAAATGGCCAAAATGTATTACAGAAATTAATGCAAGTGCACTGTCAAATATGGACTCATTCATAGTATGTTAACACTTGATCGACTCACTTATTTCTTTATTTTCTTCCTTCCCCTCTAGTGTACGGAGTCCTGGTAGATACTGCATGCGACTAGGCGTGTCGATCGCCACCTCGTTGTGTCAGCGACATCATTTCCTTCTTCAGGTATAGTGGGCGTAACCATCAATTTAGTCGCATCGCCTACGTAAAAGTGTTATGAGCCAAAATTCATAGTCAACAGTAGCTTCCAAGTTTACATTTATCGAATGTAGTTGGAATTTATACATATTATAACTTTTGTAATGGTCCAGGACCCTTTTTACGTACTTAAGGTTGATTCGTTGCGAAATGTTGGCCCGCAATCTTGCATTTTTCGGAACGAGAAATTTGAAATCCATCTCTTCAACAAGGTACATCGAGAAAACAAAAAAATATCAGATCATGATATTTGGTACATGTTGATACCAAGGTACAACAACAAATTAAGAAACACAATTTAACGAAATAATAGGAAGATCATATAACAAAATAAAACGAATATCATGTAATACAAAAATCATAAAACACGAAACAGTACATTACAAATCTACAAAAATAATTGAAAAATTATGGTTCACAATATTTCGTACATGTTAATGCGAAACACATATATTACGTTCGAATGAACCAATGTTCGACATGTGGAACTGTCATGTATCGAGAAAAATTGACCTCAACTGTCGGGTCTCGACAGTTCATCTGTCGATATTTTTCCATCGGCCGAGAATTACTGCGGCGAACTGTCTGGAACGATAGTTTACCTCTGTGCTATTTCTCTACTAAAGTGAATTGTCGAGAAATCTAATTTTGACCTCTAAGTAAATTATTATTATTCAAGAGCTAATTTCATTCCTAAATGCAGAACAAACGTGACATCTCGTAAATACACTCGTCTTGTAAATACAGAAATTCTAATTCATCCCAACACTTGTAATAATGCAAAGGCTAACTAATGTAATCAATTCAATAACACTTCCAAATTTAAATAACAAGCATAATTCCCAATAATCTAGTCCAATTTCTTGCAATGCATGAATTTCAATTTATACCTGACTGTAGACACTTTACCTTGATTGTTAATAACGACATATGGGTCACATAAGTAATCTGTCGAGAAGCACAAGATGAGTTGATAAATACACCCGTCTTGTAAATATAGAAAATCAAATTCTTCCCAATCCTTGTAATAATGCAATTAAACTTTCCATATTTGAAAAGAAAATGGGTAAGTAAATTTAGTAGAATGTGTGAAAATAATGATTGATTGTACATTGTTTTCTCCTTTCTGACAAGCCCAGCTTAGTTTCAAAACATATAGATGCAAAGGTTAATCAATGTAATCAATTGAAGAACGCTTCCAAATTTAAATAATGAATATAATTCCCAAGGAGCTCACATAAATTTCATTCAGACCACATCTTCTTTGCAGATTATAAAAAATACCAGGCTCATTCGGGTAAGTTAGTTTGGTACCAAAATCAACACTATTCAAATTTTTCACCACTGCTTTAAAATCAAAATAATAAAAGTTAAAACAAATTCGCCATTGTACCTTGGACTGTGACGATTCGAACTTGTATACCGATATAATCATTTACCTGGGCTGCTGCCTAAACCCAAGTCCTTATTTGCAGTAGTGGATGCAGACATTTTTAATTAGCAGGGCACAATCAAATTTACAAAATGCCAAATTTAGAAGATAAATAGAAGACAATTTTTAGCGCATTTATTTTCCCCCACATGATAATCAGAGATGACAAAAAAATACTACTATGACAATTTCATTAGAAAACTGTAGGCTAACTGGAGCCTCTTAGATAGAAACATACTTAGTTTGGAGCCGACTACGACAAGTGAGATTCCAGGAGCAAAATGATAAGTTCGAAGAACCACTGCTCAACAAATATCACTTAAAATCGTATTAAATAATATAATATTATCATTTGCTAAAACTTATTAAATCTTTATCATATATTCGAAAAACTCATAAACAATGTTTAAAAACTCTTCAGAACGTGGAAGATATTTATCTCTTCATATACTACAATCAAAACATCTTTTAAATATTGCAAGCTCTCAGCTTTCTCACATATTCAAAAGACCCACAAAATTATTTTCCAAATTATGCTGTATATAAATATTAAGCCCCACATTTATTCCAAAACGCTCAATAAAAAATAAAAAAACAAGAATTCAATTATTCAATACGATTTCTAATATTAGAAGCTTTCAGAACCTAAGATTTTTCTTATAATGACAAAAATTTAGGAAACCCATCAAATATTGTTGCCCCTATTTTGAATTTTTTATGAACTTCCAAATAAAATCTCACAAATCACTGAGTAAATCTCACAAATCACAAATGATAATTCAATAACTGACATTGATGATCCCTTCCTTCCACAGCTTTGCTTGCCGATGGAGTACGTGAAGCTTCCCAAATCTATTGTGAATTAATCCGCCTCGGTGCTTGTATGAAAGTCATTAACATTGGCGGTGGTCTTCGTATTGATTATGACGGCTCAAAATCCCAGGATCCTGAAATATCTGTTGGTTACAATATTGAAGATTATGCTTATGTTGTTGTCCGGGCTGTAAAATCCGTGCGTCACCGTAATGGAGTGAGTTGAGGGTTTCTTATTTTTCTGGAGAAATGAATAGGTTTGTTTCTGATTTCACCCTTTAATTTATTTTTATTTTTTTAAACTCTAAAATTGACAATTTCTTCCCTGACATTTGCATAGTTTTTGTACAATTTTTCATCTAGTCAAATTTCATTTAATGAAGGACATGATAGATATTTAAATTATCTAGAAGTACAAAAATGTCCAAAATCGACAATCTTGCAAAAACTTTAAAAAATTGACATTTCTGTAAATGCAAAACCAAAAATTGACATCTAGTGCAATTTCTTTTTCTTTTCTTTCTTGAATTGGCTCCACACATTAGTACAAATTTCTGTACTTACAGTGCCGAGTTTCTTGATGCCGCATATGTTGAAATATGAAACTCCAATCTCTATGTGTGTGAAACTTTATGGGAACCTTGACATCTTTCTTTTCCAACCTCTTGAAGGCAGAGTTGATATACTACATTCGTCTCGTATAAGATAGACTTGAATTTCTTTTTGGTCTGAAATTATATATATATATTATTTTCTAATATTCATGTATTCAATGTATATTGTTATCAATAAAGATAAACTAATTCTATTTAAATCATTATTTAATGTATGGGCATATTAGAAAAATGTAAGAAAAAATTATATTTTCAGCAATATTAATTATATTTTCTTAATCTGTGTGAAAATAGAAGTCTATCTTTATAGGATGGACGTAGTAATTTATATTGACGACTCCAATAGTTGAAGTAATAATTATGGGGGTGACAAATTGCAAAGGAGTATTGATAACGTCCATTAAGATCAACTTCCCATCAACTTTCAATAGAGAAAGGTAAGGTACGGAATTTATCTCCGACTGTAAACTTTGTCACTTCTGATCCCACTTCGGACTATGTATGATGCACAACAAATTAATTATATTTTATTTTGTTAATTAATGAAAATTAAATAAGAATTAAGATTATAGTATATCATGGGTGTGTACTAATCAATGTGTCTACATTGCTACCTTCGTACGCCACAAAGTGCTTGCATTGATATCTTCGTATGCTACAATGTGCCGACTTGGTTCTACATTGTGCTTGAGTTGTTACCTTCGTGTGCCAGCGTTGCTACTTTCGTGTGCTTGACATGTTGCAACAACGTACCTGAGTTGATAATTTTGTGTTACACAGCGTGGCTGTGTTGTTGCTTTCGGCTACCTTCATGTGCCACGATGAGCGTGCGTTGCTGTATTCATATATTATGATGTGCTTGACTTGGTACCAAGATGTGTCCGAGTTGTTACCTTTGTGTATCACGATGTGGAAAAATGCTCTCCAATTTCTTCAGTACAGTCTTGGGAGGCTGCATAATCTGAAGAAGATGTAGTAGTAGAGAGGAAAGTACTGATCCCAGCAAAGTAATGTGACCACCCAGTGATAATAATTGTGAAACCCAACCTAAGATCATGTCCCTCACCTTCTGGATAAAGTTATCATAAAGGAAGCTCCTCTTGGTCATCTTAAATAAGAAGAACCCCATATAAGTGAAAGGCTCATGTTGATGTTTAAATCTAGTTAATATCTCCAATCATCTGATCTGACTAGTAGATGTCTGCCTGGATAGTATAAGTATGCTCTTATCTTGATTTACCAACTCGAAACCCCTTCGTAGTGCTCCAAACAGTTGAGGACCTTCCTGATAGACTGTTTCTAGCCGTTGAAGAATATGATCATATTGTCGTAAATGAAAGATGCGAGACAAGAGTGTACCACCATATCGACACTACATACTGGGATAAGCCTAAAATCGCTGAGTAAGCAGAAGAGAGAGTAATTTGCAGCAATAATGAATTGGAGACGGGATCTCCCTATTTGAGACCTCATGATGAGGAGAAAAGACCGCAGGGAGGCCATTAGAGAGCATCGAGAAATGACACTCTGAGAGCACCGTCTGATCATGTCAATCCAGATCTTATCAAATCCAAAGGCCACCAATATAGAATAGATAAAACCTGGTTCCATGTAATGATATGCTTTAGCCATATCAAGGTTCAGCATAATATTCCCCTCTCGTACTCTATCATCTAAAATGTAGTGGTGCTCCCGAGCCAACAATACATTATCCTCAATTAGACGACCAGGGATGGAACTACACTGCTAGGAAGAAATGATAGGAGGTAGCAATGAACTCAAACGAGTGTTTATAAGCTTGGTGATGAGCTTATTGAACACCATACATTTTCCTATGTAATCCCTGATGATGCCTTCCTCGTTCGTAACACCATCTTTGAGACATCCATCGATATTGATTTTGACATAATCGGCTGATGGAGTGTGCAACCAAACCATAACATGGGGAATAGATAGAGGAAGAGTCATAGAAATACCAAAAAATGGAGCAAGCTGCATGTCATCACGCTAATGTAGTGGTCGAAATTACCCTCTAATGTGAAGAAAAGAGATCGTAGGTTACACTCTTCAAATGATGCTTTTCAGTACCATAAGTATACTCTTGTACTTCGCATCATTCATCTTGGTCCATAGAAATCAGAAGATCGGTAGAGGAATAATAATGCTAATGTTCCCACTCCGTGCAAACTGTCCAGAAAATCGCCATCTCAGAAATCTTTATCTGATACTCTTTCTTGCAACCATAGTAATTTGGAAAAAGGCCTTAAAATGCTGCCAAACTTGATCTGAAATATTTCTACTAGTGAAAATATGACTGATGGTCTCAATCTCAGAACAAAACTTACTACAAAAAACTAACTAACTGCCAATCCTCCTCTTGATAACTACATCCACTAGAATTAAACCTTGTCATAATCTCCACTAGAAAAACGGAACAATGGTAGGTATGATAAGGCTCCAAAGTAGATGAAACAAATCTTACATCGGCTTACTAGAACAAATCAATTGGCATGCTGACTTGGTAGCTAATCTACCATTTGATGTAGCTCTCGAAAAAATGCGATCTGGAACATCAACACAGCGGAATGGCCTCGATCTGCTCTGGCATAACTGGTGGAAGAGCATGTAGTAATCGTCCAAAATCCTACCCAGACTCCTTAAAAAATCCTGTATCCCCATAGATGTGTGTTGCTTGTGTGGGAAAATGGACAACAATGTAATACCACCCATCCAACAATCATGCCAAAAGAAAATATAGCATGTCCCAAGGTGCCACTCAATGTATGGCTTGACACAGAGATAAAATCTCTTCAATCTTTTCCATATAAGAGAGGTTGAATGAGGAATTACTGCAAGTGACAGATATATCCCTCTACAATATTTACCCAGTAAAAACTGAGCCCAAAGAGAACCCTAAGACTTGAATAACCACCAGAGTTTTAGGGAGAATTATATCAGTTAAGGATCGATATAATCAGATAGTGCATCTCGGAGTGTCAATTTTCAGTACTCTTAAATGGCCGTCCATGTGGCTTCTTTCCATTCTTATGTGGGCTAAGATAGGGAGATCCTATATCTTCCTCCTTATTTATTATTGCTGCGAATTACTTCTCTTGCCTGTTTACTTAGAGACTTCAAGCATATCTTAGTATGTAGTATAGGGATGGAGGTAATACTCTTATCTCTCATCTTTCTTTTGTTGACGACACAATTATATTGGCTAATGGCTAGAAGAAGTCTATTAGAAGGTTCCTTAATTGATTGGAGCACTACGGTTGGGGTCTCTGGCCAATTGGTGAATAGAGATAAGAGTGGTCTTATACTGCCTAAGCGGGCATCGGATACTTAGATATGGGACTAGTGATTTTGATTGGATTTTCACATCAGTGGTAGCCATTCACAAACTTGGGGGTCCCTTGTTTAAGGGAGCTAAGATGAGTTTTCTTTTTGATGAAATCATTATGAAGGTCAAGAGCAGGATTTCAGGACGGGCATCACGAATTTTTTCTCCTGGTGGCTGGATTACTTTGCTGAGATCAATTCTCTCCTCTTTACCACTATATAATTTCCAAATTATGAGGCCTCCCAAGGCCGTACTGAAAAGGTTGGAGAGCATATTTGCCTGATTTTTTGGGGTTCCAAGGATCATGCGCAGCGCTTACATTGTATAAGTTGGAAGAAGATTTTTCTTCTTACCAATGATGGTGGATTGGGCTTCAGGAGATTACGGGATACGGTCCCCCTCTGGAAAACTTACTCCTAAGGCTATAACTAACCTATATATCAAGCAAGCATAAGGCAGTCCCACTCTCGTCCCCGTGATAAGAAAAGCACGCAAAATGTACTGACAAATGAACTAGCGTAAATCAATGGAATCGCCATGCAGTAAGGCGTACAAGAAACGAGCCTTCTCCATGGGTAATGGAGAAGTATGAGACACAGGCCAAAGATTCGAGCACACAATGCGCAATAGAATCTAGCGATTAGTAGGAAGAGAGCCAGTGCAAAAAGTACATGGACCTCCTTCCAATGGTGTGTTAAACACTGTCGAATAGACTAAAGAGTCCGCCGGAAGAGTATCAGGAGTCAAATAAGGAAATAAGGGGTAAATGACTCTGGGATATGTGCTATGCTCGACACAACATCAAGAGTGATCTTGATCATCTTCCCTCGAAGAAATACTCTAAAAGATGAGCCGCTAACATCATGAATGCTAGAGTAAAACTCGTGAATAGGAAGACTCGGTGGAGGTACCAACTAGACCAACAACTGTTCCCAACCTCGAAAAGTGAAAATAGCAGCGAGGATCGGAGACAGGTCAAACATAATGACCTCGCGCTCAAACAAAATAGGTCTAAAAAAAATGTGCTCCAAAAGTATCTAGGGCAACAACAGAAATAAACCTAGACCTACTGTAAGAGGTGGAGGTACCTGGTGTCCAGGCAGTAGTACGGGCTCTCTTAGGGGACATCTGAAACAGGTAAAACCAATAGATCAATACCTCGATATGATATGCACGAGATGCATGAAATGCATAGAATCACGCTACACGAGCCAAAAATGCATAAGCAATGTACTTGTGAATGAATGCACAAAGAGGAATACAGGGATGCCTAGACGGAGGTTACGTGATGTAACGACGTCGGGACATCGTGACATGATGCCCGACGGCCAGACGTTATGTCGTAACATGGGAGATACAATGACGACGTGTGTCATGACAACATGTTGCGGCAACGTGATGTCACCTTGGGACGTCAACAAAACATCAAAATCAACAATAGCAACACGACTAAATTAACTGACATAGTGTGATCAAGGTATGGGAATGAAAATAAATGAAAGGACACAAAGTGGGAATAAAATTGAACATTAATCCAAAAAAAATGTAGCACGAGTAATCTAAACAAGTAACGCATTATCAATAAAACTTTCCCACATACTCAATCAAGTTCAAAATTGAGAAAGTATATAGGAGATTTATGCGTGTAAGGTGCCACTATGTTCTCGTGAACATGACTCCAAACCTTAAATTAGTGAGAAAAAACATGCGAACATCACTGTTAAATAAGGATTTTCTCTATTGATGAAAGTCAAATCCGTAAGATTTTTAGAACCTGAAAACGAGCTAAATTACATAAATATTTGTCTTTTCTCCCTCTGAATTTGAGCATATAATTTTTATGTTGCTTTTCTCAAATATAGCATCTTATGTGCAGACTCTTGTCCATTAAGTGACTAAATTGACCCATGTAACGAACTTTAGGCCGGTTAACCCAAGTTAATCGACCATAGGCACCAGGTTATGGAAACCTCACAGGCTTAATTATTCGAGTCAAATAGGCTTCTAACAATAGTATAAAATGAATCAAGCAAATGTATAATTGTTTTAAATAGTACAAGGAGATGCATCTTGAGCTAAGATTATCTAAATGTAAGTCAATTCACGTTCAAGTCCACCTTACTAAAAGATGATTGCCATCCCAAATTTCACACATACGGTCTAGACTCACTCACAAGATCATAGTGTGTGTTGTACATATTGTACATGAAGAGACTCATACTCAATACTCCATATTCAACCGAACCAAGCAATGGAAATGACAGTTTAGAACAGATGAAAACATACTTGTTCACAAATGCTATGTTTAAGAACACCATGAAATGTTTAAGCCCAAATTTTTTTTAAATATATAAAACAAATCAATACCCAAAGAAAATAAAAACACACAACGAAAAAAAAAAACACAAATAAGTTAGATGCATGAAAGAATGAATAGACTCAATGAGCTGCATATGCATGCACCTAAGAAACTAATCAAGGAGAACCATGGATGCTCTTATCATTAAGAGCATGATCAGTCTCACAACCTTTCAGGTCACTCTTTTTAACCCAAACCTTCTTAGAAATAGAAGTGATTTTAGTTAACCGAGTCATCATCTCAGTTAAGTAGATAACCTGATTGGCAAGAAAGTAAACCGTACTACAAACATCCTGATTTTTACTTTTAGTCGCGAGTTAACATCTAGGTCTTGTGTGTCCCAGTGCGCCACAATGGTGATAGGTGGGAATAAACCTAGATTCAAACCTACTCAGAGGTTGTTGCAGATGTATACGACGATTTACCCTACGTTGTCTACTAGGTCTCGATCTTAAGATATTTTTGACATTCGATTCAGGATAAGCAATATTCCGAGCTTTGTTAGTGGCTAGGACGATATTGGCCTTAGATGTACTAGCAAAAGTGTTACCATTTTGAACATAACCCAGACCGTGCCTATTTCCAGCAGGCTTATTCATCCCTAACAGATTATCAAGTTTCTACAAACCACTCATGAAGGATTGGAGTTGAGTATTGGATTTTTCAAGATCACTTGATATGGATTTTTCAAGATGACTTGTAAAAGATTTAACTTTGACTTTTAAGTTCTCATTAACAAGTTTCAACTCATAAACAAGCTTCAACTCACTCAGATTTTTGGTAGAATTCTGAAGATCACCTATGATTTTCTCTCTCTATCTCTCTCTATCTTTCTCTTTCAAGTTCATTTACCTTCTTCAGTACAGCTCTATTGACATTTTTTATTTTAAGGCTCTCCTCAAATAATTCACGTCAAGATTCGTGAATATTAGGTTCATCCTCAGATTCTTCACTCTGTTCATCATTCTCTACTTTCCCACTTTCCTTATTGGATTCAATCGTAACTATAGATGTGAAGGCCATAAAATTTTGTTCATCTTCACTACCAGAATTATCACTTTGGGCACTAGAGTTAATCAAAATCCTATCCAATATCTTAATAACCCGACCATTGGTCCAAGTATATTGAGTCCCAGAAAAATGTGCATCATCCACACCACAGTCTAAAATCATATCTGAGATGGCACTAGAACCACGATCACGCGTACTGTGATTAGTGAGCTCACCATCGTGTACAATAATGTTAAAGTCTCTCCCAACTAGCCAATGATCATCCATGGAGAGGGAAATGTGGTGAAGAGCTATCCACAAATCCTTCCTAATCGAGGCCTCACAAGCAACATATACAGGTGTCAAGTAAATAGGTCGTGCGGGTCTAGGATCAAATCTAATGTGTAGAATTGAGTGTGATCATCAATAACAGTAATAGTAGTATCCACATTCCAGAATACCCAAATTTTATTCGATACATTCTAAAATCCAGTGTTGAAATGCAGATAGTGAAGAATAATGTTCACGAAAATATGTTTGCTTTATAAATCACCGCAAGTGCACAGTTCGTTAACAAGTAATAAAGTGAAAATTATAAAATTTCGAGTATCGTCCCACGAGGATTGATTTAATTTGATTTCTATTATCTAGACGTTAACCGAATCTATAAAACTCAAGATGATTGATTATTTGAATTTGAAGACTAAACTGTAATTTAAGCTAATGTGACTAAATGAATACAAAAGTTTGATGAAATCAATGAACGAAAAGCGTACTAGGATCCCGAATCACTAAGCAAGCTCACTTTTAACCTCTAGTTCACAATTTGATAACACGATAAATTGGTTGAAGAATCAATATTTCTAAATTATTCAATAATCTCCAAGTAGAATTGAACATATTCTCACATACCATTTGACTATATTTCTATAACAAATGTAATATACAAGAATGCAAGACGTTCTATAAACACTTAAGGATTCACGTAAAGTATAGCGATATATTTCTATCTCATATCGGACCCTACGATGATTTATACCTTATAGAATCTATTTCCCTTCTTTCAAATGTATAAAATAGATCACCCAAACTCACATAATCACACATTTAACTATGGAGACAAGAAAGTGTATATAAATCATTCAACATCCATCAGTCATGTTTGAATATCAAATTGAAAAATAAAAGAATTAAAAGGTCACATTACAATGTTCATCGTTCACCTAGTACATAAAAAGTTTAGCCTAGCATGGATAAAATAAAAGAACAACAAAAAATAATAAAGAGAAGACATTACCCAAAAAACTAGGAATTAGAGTTGAAATCTTGAATTTTGAATGAAATCCCTTGTTCTAGCCTCTTCATTGCTCTTCAATGGTATTTTTCTCTCTAAGAATACGTCCCCCTTTGTTCTGGACGTTCCTTTGCTTTTATACTTGACTTAGATTTATTACCATAGGTGGTTGATTCAAAATAGGAAACCAGATTTTTCACCCAAATTTTGTACTATGCGTTCTATGTGGTCGCATAGAAGGATTGTTTTGGTCCCTGGAATTCACTAAAGGTCCCTATGCCACCGCATAGGTTTAACGCTATGCGACCACTTAGTGTTAAAAACTTCCAGGATGTGACGATTTGGTCCTTGAACTTTGTTTTGTCTTTGTCTTTCTCTTTTTCCAACTCCTTCTTCCAATGTGTCAACTCAATGCCCAATTAGATTTTCCTCTCTCTACATCTTCGATATCTCCTTCGGATTATCTCTTGGCTAATTGCATTTCAATCCCTGAACTTTGGTTTTCCTTTCTTTTGGGTCCATTTTCTCCATTTTTCTTTCAATTTCCACCAAGATCAATGTTATTGTCCTGCGAACACGAATTACATGAATTAAGCTATATTTCGCACATTTATCAACAATTATCCATATTTGTGAATCGAAATAAACGTGTAAAAATGTCTTTATCAACTTCCCCAAACTTGAATCATTGTTTATCCTCAAAAAAAGTTATAACTTAATTCTAAGTAACACATAGTTTAACAATTTGCTATGTTTCAGGATTGGAACTTAGTAAGAAACAATATGAACGACTACAGCCGTGTGAAATTATATCAATCTCCACATGTTACATGCATAACTCGACGTATGTGTGTGTGTGTATGTGTGTGAAAACTCATACCAACAAATTAGGATCATGACTGACTCATACATAACCCATTGTAGTCAGAATTTCACTTTCATCGCTCGGAAGGTACACAACCCCCAAACTTATTCTTTTCATTCAAATATCCCGAGTGTGTTCTGAGATTGAACTCATTTCTATCTATTCCTTCCCCTTTCTTAGTTTTGATGAATCACACTGTCATAAGTTCACACTTCAATAAGCAGAGGTGCTCCTATTTTTTATTTCTTCAACCTTTGAGATTAAACTGGGCTATTTACCTCGCATTAGAGATATAGTCTTATCAACTGAGTGTTCGGGGCTAATCAATGCATTTCATACATAAGAGTACGTATGTAATTTATCAATAGATAGATATCATTTTTTTCTTTTCTTTTATATAACATCTTTCCTTTGCTTTCTATATAACTCTTGCAGCGAACTTTAGATTGATGACTCCCAAGTCAGATGAGCATAGAGCAACAGCTTTTAAACCCTTACATGCTTAATCACTCGAGTTATACAGGCTCAAACAGATGTCTTTATTTTTTCAATGATTAGTGTAATGCCCATTTTCTTTTAGACACCCAGTTTCTAACACTACACCATAACTTGAAACTTTCACTTCGTTTTCATCTCATTTGTTTTAGAAAATCCATACATAATATCATGCACGAAACCCCTTCTCGTCTTAGTACTGCCTTGCAACAGTTCAATCACATCTAAACTATTCTTAAAATTGGCCATGGTTTAGCAACAAAAGAGGTTTTTCGGGTATATTCTGTATGTTCAACTATTTCTAAGCAATGAGTCAAATCATTAGCCCAATATGCAATCATGAGTGTCGTGCGCAAAGTAAATCAAGTTCCATATTAACATGTATTGATCAATCTAAGTATGCACATTTTTCATCATTCACGGTCCGTACATAGTCCAACATTAAACATCATGTAGTAGAATTGTCAAACCAAAATTTTCTTTTCACAAAATCACACAAAAACAAAAACTGCAGTAACATGATGAATGACATATTGACATATTCCCACTCCCAAACTTATACCAAACATTGTCCTCAATGTTAAAAGAATAATAAAATTCAAATTTAGCAGCGCATAAAATTAAGGACAAATTCACAGAAAATAAAGAACAAATGGTGAGGAATACTCCCCTAATTGATGGGGATGCGAAGGTGAAGATGGTGGAGAAATAAATGTGGATCATGCATAGGTTCTTTTATTACCTATACAGACGATGAAAAAATGATCTTATTAAAAATTATAAAAAATTTGAAGAAGAAATTATCAATCGAATGCATAAGGCAAAATGAATAAAATGGTAGAAACGAAGGGCTGTCTCCCATCCAGCGGTAGTTTATAGTCTATAGCTCGACATACCGTGTTAGTCTATTAAGGTACGTTGATTATAGCTTTGGAGGTCCTGATTAGCTTCTNAAATGAATAAAATGGTAGAAATGAAGGGCTGTCTCCCATCCAGCGGTAGTTTATAGTCTATAGCTCGACATACCGTGTTAGTCTATTAAGGTACGTTGATTATAGCTTTGGAGGTCCTGATTAGCTTCTTCAATGACAATTTCTTTCTTACTGTAGCGTTCCTCCAAACTTTAGTCTTATCTTTGTCTGTGTCATCTGTTTTTCCGTCAACAATGTAGACTTCTTGCTTCTCATGATTTTGTTTGGGTTGAAAATGCACATTATGGTCATCAGCAGTGTTTAAAAAGTTTTGAAACACAATTTTATCTTTTACCACCTCCTTCTTTACCATATCAATTTGATAGCATCTATCTGGCTCGACATGATAGTCCATAGCATTGAAAACGTTGAAAGTGAGATGTTCCTCGCCAAATCTCAAACTTAAGTACCCCTTTTTAACATCTATTAGAGCTCTACTGGTAGCTAAAAATGGTATGCCCAAGATAAGTGGGATATTCTTTTCTTCCTGCATATTAAGAATGAGGAAATCGGTTGGGAAAATGAATTTGTCCACCTTGATTAGCACGTCTTCAATTATCCCCCTTGGATGTACCAATGATCGATCAGCTAATTGTAGTGTCACTGTGGTTGCTTTCACTTCACCTAGTCCGAGTTTCCTGAAAATAGATAGAGGCATTAGATTAACACTTGCACCAAGATCACAAAGAGCTTTATCAAAGTAGCATTCACCAATAGTGCAAGGTACAGAAAAACTCCTTGGGTCTTTCAGTTTTGGTGGGAGCTTTTCTGAATTATAGCACTGCACTCCTGTGTTAGCATCACTATCTCATGGTCCTCTAGCTTTCGTTTCTTGGATATAATGTCTTTCAGGAATTTGGCGTAGCCTGACATTTAGAACAGTGCTTCCACAAACGGGATATTTATATGGAGTTTCGTGAAGATTTCGAGGAATTTTTGTATTGCTGCTCCATCTTGTACTTCCTCAACCGTTGTGGGAACGGAATGGGTGGCTCATAGAGGTTTACTGAATTATCTGGCACTTGTTGTGATTTTTCTGGCCGTTCTCTTACCGATGTCTTCTTGATGTTGTCAACCTGCTTCTCATTCTCTTCTTCAGAAGATTCCACATGTTCTTTATTTCCACCTAGTCTCTTGACAAGTATCTCAGGTAGCTAAACTCCACTTCGTATAGTAATGGCTTGAACATGTTTCCTAGGATTTACTTCTGTGTTGCTCGACAATGTACCAAGTACTTTTCCTATCATAGAAAGAGCTAACTGTCCCATTTGAGTCTCCAGATTTTTAATAGTCGTACCCTGATTTTGGAAGTTTGTTTCCGTCTTCCTCATGAATTGATTTGTGGTTTCCATATATTTATCGATTTTCTCCATGAGTTTTGCAAACATGTCTTCCAATTGAGGTTTCTTCTCTTGCTGAAACTGCCCTTAAGCTCGATTATGATTTTGAATTTAATTTCCACCCCAAGAGAAATTTGGATGATTTTTCCATCCCGGATTATATGGGTCAGAATGAGGGTTGTTTTGTTGTCGTTGACCCCATTGGACATAATCCACGTGTTCCTTTTCTTGTGTAAGGATGGGACATTCAGCTGTGCCATGTTCTGCTCCACATTCTTCGCAATTTGACTTCTTTACTTGTGTTGAAGTCACGATTTGAGTTATGCTCTCCATTTTGTGAAATAGGGAGTCAATCTTTGCAGATAAAGCTGAGTATATATCTACCTCGTAAACTCCATCTATTTTTCTTGGACCTCATCGATCTGAAGACCACGTGGCTGAAGTATTAGCCATTCTTTCAAATAACTCCCAAGCTCCATCGATCGTTCTGGTGGTGAATAAGCCATTTGATGATGAGTCGACCATGCTCCTGAAAGTTGGAAGTAGTCATGTGTAGAAAAATTTGATTTGCGATGGTTTGTCGAACCCATGTTGTAGACATTTCCTCAGCATATTCTTAAATCTATTCCATGCCTCATCAAATGATTCGGATTCATTCTGGCTGAATATTGATATCTCGTGCCACAATCTCGCCACCTTGGCTGGTGAGAAGAACTCCATGCAGAATTTGTGAGCCAGATCATTCCAAGTAGTGATACTTGCCACAGGGAGGGAATCTAGCCACTCAAGTGCCTTATCCCGCAGAGTGTGTGGAAATAACATCAACCTGATCGTATCTTCTAATATCGCTTCGTATCGAAATGTTGACACATGTCTAAGAAGCGGGATACATATGTATGCAAGTTCTCGTTGGCCATCCCGTAGAGTTGATGTCCGTTTTGGAATAGTTAGATGACATTCATCTTCCACTGAAAGATTGGCTATTCAAATACAGGGTAGACAATAGTGGATTGACTTTGAGCGACGAAAATGGTGACAAAAAATCCTCAAGCAAAGCATTCCTATCATATTGTGCTTCTGCATTGGCTGGAGCTGCAGGTTCCACAATCGGTTCCAATTGTTGATCAGCCATTTGTATTTGCCCTTGATTTTCCTGCTGTGTTGTTCTAGATATGCTTTGCCTGCTATGAAAAGTTCGTTCAATCTCCAAACTCATTGGAAGTAGTTCACCACCAACTGATCTTCGCATGCAAGACCTAAAGAAAGAAAAAAAGTAGCACTTAACTCAGCCTAAGTAAAAAAAACTAAATAAGAATAGAATATGTAAACTAAAATTAACGACAAGTTTAAATTAGTGTCTAAGTAACAAAAATCAAACTAAAATTCAATCACCAGTAACGGCGCCAAAAACTTGTTCATGAAAATATATTCACTTTGTAAATCACCGCAAGTGCAAGTTCGTTAACAAGTAATAAAGTAGAAATTATAAAATTTCGAGTATCGTCCCATAAGGATTGATTTAATTTGATTTCTATTATCTAGACCTTAACCGAATCTATAAAACTCAAGATGATTGATTATTTAAATTTGAAGACTAAACTATGACTAAAATATGATTAAAATGTAATTTAAGTTAATGTAACTAAATGAATGCAAAATTATGTTGAATGCAAAAGTTTGATGAAATTAATGAATGAAAAGCGTACTAAGATCCCGAATCACCAAGCAAGCTCACTTTTAACCTCTAGTTCACAATTCGATAACACGATGAATTGGTTGAAAATTCAATGTTTCTAAATTATCCAATAATCTCCTTCAAGTAGAATTAAACCTATTCTCGCATACTATTTGACTATATTTTTATGACACATGCAATATACAATAATGCAAGACGAACATAAATACTTAAAGATTCACGTAAAGCACAGTGGTATATTTTTATCACCTATCAGACCCTATGATGATTTATACTTTGTAGAATCTATTTTCTTTCTTTCTAATGCATAAAATAGATCACTCAAACTCACATAATCACGTGCATTTAACTATGGAGACAAGAAAGTGTATATGAATCATTCAACATCCATCAATCGTGTTTGAATATCAAATTGAAAAATGAGAGAATTAAAAGGTCACATTGCGAGGTTCATCGTTCACCTAGTACATAAAATTTTTAGCCTAGTATGGATAAAATAAAAGAACAATAAAAATAATAAAGAGAAGACATCATCCAAAAATTAAGAATTAGAGTTGAAATCTTGAATCTTGAATAAAATCCCTTCAATGGTGTTTTTCTCTCTAAGAATGCATCCCCCTTCATTCTAGACATTCTTTTACTTTACTAATTGACCTAGATTCATTACTATAGGTAGTTGATTCAAAATCGGAAACCAGATTTTTCGTCCTAATTTTGTACTATGTGACTGCATAGTACACTTCTATACGGTCACATAGAAGGATTGTTTTGGTCCCTGGAATTCACTGAATGTCCCTATGCGATCGCATGGGTTTAACGCTATGCGACCACATAGTGTTAAAAACTTCCAGGATGTGGCGATTTGGTCCTTGAACTTTGTTTTGTCTTTCTCTTCCTTTTTTTCCAATTCTTTCTTCTTCTAATATGCCATCTCAATGCCCAATTAGATTTTTCCCTCTTTACATCTTCAATATCTTCTCCGAATTATCTCTTGGCTAATTGCATTTCAATCCCTGAACTTTGATTTTCCTTCCTTTTGGTCCCTTTTCTTCATTTTTCTTTCAATTTCCACCAAGATTAATGTTATTGTCCTGCAAACACAAATTACATGAATTAAGCTATATTCTGCACATTTATCACAAATTATCTATGTTTGTGAACCGAAATCAATGTGTAAAAACACCCTTATCAAATAAAATCAAAATCTCTCTCCAAAATTATAGGCTTCTGAATAACCAATAGATAGACCTAATGAATTTAAATAAGTTTCTTCAGGTGTCTGCGAGTAACCACACTAGCTATACTCCTCAAATTCCAAATGATGGCGCTCAAAGAAGTATCATGTGATCGAATCCTGGTCACTATCCTAGGAAATGAAGTATCAATGACTTTTGAATTTCTCTTTCGACCAACTGGGACGAAGCCATCCTCCTCTGTCCTATCATCCATATTTGCCAAATCATCAGTAGAAGATCTACGATATGAACCCTATTGATGTACCTCAATTTCAGAGAAAGCCTCTAAATCTGACTTATTTGTATATAAAGATGCCTTTACATTCTAGTGACAGATGGGAAGAATAATGGTAGGACTTAGAACATGTGCTGAAATAATAGGCACATTCGAATCAACTAAGACCTATGTCATATCTAACATATCCACGGGAGATGATTGAAATATCTAGAACTAACAATCATAGGGGTACTGCTAATGGGGATTAAGACTAAACAACTGGAAGAGCAGTTGATGTAACAACTGGCTGACATTGAGTACCAACCCGAGTTAGAGCTACTGAAGTATGATCTAATGGCATAGTAGTAATCTGTAGAGCAATAGTGCTAATAACCATCATAACAATATAAAAATTAGGAGCCATATGTGGAACAATTATCTGTGATGAAGTAATTGTAGTGACGGGAACACTAAGAGTGATAAAAGGAACAATCTGACGAGTAGAATGAGTAACCCCACCTGATGTACTATCTTGTCTCTTCTGATATCTCTTAATTAGTGTCCACCTCTGGTGCGGCTTAGTCACGACCTTCTTCTCCTTACCCTTATCCTTGGCTAAAATTGGAGCAAGCCTAGGAGTAAGGTCAACAACAACTGGGGCCATAGGAGGCGGTGCGGGAGATAAACCACTAAAGCAACTCCTATCTAAATGTCCAAAGTGTCTACACAGAAAGCAAAAGTCTGGCACCTTATCATATACAACTAGTTGTCAATATCCTCCATTCTTCTTCCTCTGTATCCACACTCTAATGGGGAGTTTACATTCCAAATCAACCTCAATATATACCCGAACCTCAATAGGTCATCAAACATGGTAGGCATTGACCCGAAGTTCAGTTGTCATTACCTGAAAATTGATCCTAAGGTTTTCCTACATAGACAGAAGAGAAGAGCTCTCAACCCAGAAAGATATAAAGCCTTAAAAGAGGAAGTGCAAAAGTTAATAAAGAACAACTTTATCAAAAAGGTCATTTACCCAAAGTGGGTCTCAAACCCAGTCTTGGTGAAGAAGCACAATGATAAATGGAGGGTATTCATAGACTTCTCCAACCTTAACCAAGCTTGTCTAAAGGAAAATTTTTCCCTTCCAAAGATAGACCAACTTGTGGACTCCACTGCTGAGCACAAGCTTTTGAGCTTTATGGACGCCCACTCAGGCTATAATCAAATCTCCATGCACTCGACAGATGAGGAAAACACCTCTTTCATCACTGCCAAAGGTATTTATTGTTACAAGATAATGCCCTTCGGGCTAAAAAATACCGGTGCTATCTACCAAAGACTTGTTAACAAAAAAATTTTCAACCTCATTGGCAAAATAATGGAGATCTACGTGGACAACATGCTAGTCAAGATTTTAAAGGCGGATGACCATGTAAGCCACCTGGATGAAAATTTTCAAATCCTATGAAGGTAAAGAATGAGGTTGAACCCTCCCAAATGTGCGATCGATGTTGCTTCCGGTAAATTTCTAGGATACATGGTTAACTAAAGGGACATAGAGACGAATCCAGAGAAAATCTGAGCTTTGGTGGAGATTAGGTCTCCTCAAAAACCAAAGGAGGTACAAAGTTTGATCAAGCATGTGGCGGCTTTAAGTTGTTTCATCTCAAAGGCCATTGACAATTGCCTTCCATTATTTAAGATTTTGAAAGGAGGCTAGAAGTTACAATTGATAGAGGAGTGTAAAGAGGCCTTCCAAGGGCTGAAAAGACTTCTAAGACAGGCCTCACTCTTCTCAAAACCCAAATGTGGAGAAGTTTTGCTGCTCTATTTGACCATTTCTAATGAAGCCGTTAGTTCAGTTCTCGTAAGAGAGAAGAAGATACCCACCAATTGCTTGTCTATTATGTGAGTAATGCACTTTTGGCTGCCGAAACCCGCTACCCTAATATGGAAAAGTTAGCTCTAGCCTTGATCACTGTATTTAGAAAGTTGAGGTCATACTTCCAAGCTCACACGATACTCATGTTGGCCAACTTCCCGCTCAAGCAAGTGCTTCAGAAAGTCGGCTCTTCAAAAAGATAGCTAAAATGGGTGGTTTGAGCTCAATGAGTTTGACATTGTTTTCAAAATAAAAACCGTTATCAAAGGCCAAGCCCTCATGGACTTTGTGGCATCATTTGCCAATGTCCCGAAGATGGACGAAATCACGGAGCCCGCGAAACATCTTACATGGAACATGTTCGTGGATGGCTCGTCCAAGGACATAGACTCAAAGTAGGTATGGTCCTAATTAGCCCCGAAGGACACAAGCTCAATTGCACAGTGAGGTTCGAGTTCAAGGCTACGAACAACGTGGCTGAATAAGAGGCACTGCTTGCCGGCTTGAGGTTAGCTAAAGAAATGCAAGTTAAGAAGTTGCTTATTAACAGTGACTCCCAACTAGTAGTTAGCCAGGTAAATGACAACTTCACAACTAGAGATGAGAGCATGGCCGAGTACCTCGAATTGGTGATGGATTTATTCCCAAATTCGAGTTAGCTCAAATTTCGCGTGGTGAAAATGTCAGCGCCGATGCTTTATCCAAGTTGGCTAGTAGCAGAGACTACTAAAGATTGTGCCGATGGAACATTTCTCGGATCTTCCATTACTAAAGGAAAAGAGGTAATGTGGGTAGAAGGAACGCCTACGTAGAAGCAACCAATAGTGTTCTTTCTTAAAGATCAAACCCTTAGAAGAAGGACAACCCAATTTGTATTCTAGGATGATGTGCTCTATAAAAGAAGTTTTTCCTTGCTCATCTTCGGATGTGTAAGGGAGAAAGAAGCTACACACATACTCCACAAAATTCATGAGAGTGTTTGCGGCAATCACACTGAAAGGCTTGTACTGGCCCAAAATCACTATAACAAGAATGCGATAAATGTCAATGCTTCTCTCATATCTAAAGACTCAATCCAATTTGTACAAAAGTGAGATAAATGTCAATGCTTCTCTCATATCTAGAGACGGCCCTCCCAAAAGCTAACAATGGTATCCAGCCCATGGCTGTTTGCCAAATGGGGGATAGATCATATAGGCCCTTTACCCAAAGGTAGGAGTAGTGCAAGCTTCTGTATAATTTTCATTGATTACTTCACAAAATAGGTCGAAGTCAAACCTCTGGCAAAAATCATAGAAGCCAAAACTTCTAAGTTCATGTGGAAGAATATAATATGCCGGTTCAGAATTTCCCATTCAATTGTCTCAGATAAGGCCATCAGTGTTATAACAAAAAGGTTAGAAACTTGTGTGAAGAACTTGGGATCAAGAATTATTTTTTGATGCCTTACCACCCCCAAGCAAATGGACAAGTAGAGGCTGTAAATAAAACTATTAAGTATACTTTGAAAAGAAAACTTGACCCCTCCAATGGAGCATGGGTCGATGAACTACCACAAGTACTATGGTAATTCGAACTACAGGACGAACCCCAACTGGAGAAACCCTGTTTTCAATGGCTTACGGTACATAAGTAATGAGCCCGGTGGAAATCGGGTTACCTTCTCCCCCCATCGATTGCAATTCAACAAAATATCCAATGATGAGTTGAAAAGATATGAGCTCTATCTCCTCGATGAAAAGAGTGATGAATCCCAAATAAAACTAGTTGCATATCAAAGAAAGATGACCCATTACTACAATGCGAAGGTTAAGAAAATGTCCTTCCAAATAATCGATCTCGTGCTTCGAAGAGATTTTCTATCCACCCAGAAACCATTGGTAGGCATGTTGGGTCCAAACTGGGAAGGACCATAACGCATCTAAGAAGAACAACGACCTGACACTTATACAACACCATCAACATAACTACATCACCAACATATAACTACCAAACACCAGTAACAAACTACAAACTAGACATTCAAAACACCATACCTAGTACTTTTTTCTTACAATTCCAATCACAAACAACATCCTACCAACTAAATGACGTATGCTTCATTTCGATCCATAGCCGAACCCGCTAAACATAAAAAGGCCGATGACATTGCGAATCAAGATGAAGCTGAATCCCACTTGATAGTTAACAGAATACAGCTCAATTCCAACTACCTCAGCTCACTAATTCAGCTCCTCTGCGTCAATGAATTACTCTAGCTCAACTACAATAGTTCTATTTAGTTAGTTAGGGCAGTTGGTTATATATGTCACTATTGTATTTGTTGTAAATATCAGTATGTTAGTTAGGCAATTAGTTAGCTCCATTTCTGTTAACTTTGATCTGTATTTATAAACGATGTGTAATACATTTTTTATTCGAGAAGTTCAATCAATAATATTCCTTCTTCTTCATTCTAATATAGTATCAGAGCATTTTACCTCTACTTCCTTATTGCCATAAGTTTTGTTTCTGTTTTTTGAAAGATTCATCACCATGGCAGAACTGATAATCAAATTCACTCATCATTCAATTCCTCATCAACGAGCAGTTCCACCGTAGATGACGGATCAAGTCCTTACTACTTGCACCATTCGGATAGTCCAGGGTTGATCCTTGTGTCGCAGCCATTGGTGGGAGATAAATACACATCATGGAGTAGATCCATGACAATTGCTTTGTTAGTGAAAAATAAGCTAGGATTTATTGATGGATCTATAGCTAAACCTAGGGTTGCACAAAAAAATTGCGAAATCGCAACCGAATCGAAACCGTTAGTTTGAAATCGTTGTTTCGGGTCCACGTGGACCTGCAATTTTTTTTCCTTCAAACCGGACCAAACCGTTTCAAAATGGTTTGTTTTAGGTTTTAATTTTCAAAAACTGCATAGAACCGAACCGAACCGTTTTTTAATTTTTTAATTAAAAAATTAATTTTATTAACTTACAAATTTGAAAGTTTTCACCTTTTAGAAAAAATATCAATTTACCAATACAAATTACAATCAACCCATTAAAATAATCATTTAAAGTAAATTAAGTTCATCATTATTGACCGATAGTTTTATAAATTCACAATACGCGTCGTGACCCGATATCTAATCTAAACTAAAATTAATCCCAAATCATATGAAAAAAAAAAGCATTTATTTCCAACAATCCAAGTCAGAATACAATAAAACTACGACAACAAATCATGTCCACAACTTTAAAAGCTACCTAAACTCTTATTTCTGAAACATTTGACTTTTGTCTGTCACTGCTGAACAAAATGTAAATTCCAATCGTAAAATCGTTAGTCGCCTTTTGCTTGTTAGTCTGTTAATTTCTACCTGAATCACTCTTTCTCTCTTGATAAGTCTTAGATTCTCATTCAAGTCATTTTTTTTTATTAATCTTTCTTTTATTTGTTTTTTTAAACTTATTATACACTTGTGAGTTGTGATTTGGATTTTAAAAATGACTATTTGTGTGTCTAGGTGATTAATGAAATGTTTGTCGTTTAAAAAGAAAGAAGGATAGAGCGTATTGATCGTGTGAAAATGTGAAAGTTGTCTTACTAGTACTATTACATTCTACTTTCGTAAAGTCGTTAGAAAATAAAATTTGTCAATTTCCAATAAATCTAAACTCTATCATTCTTTGTACATTTAAACATATCATGTTTAGCCCTTATTTTTCATCTCATTAGTAGGACAAAAAGCGTTTTAACCAAACTATTATAGCAGAATGTGACTCTATCTTTACCAACCATTATATGACAGTATGAAAGGCAAACAAGAAAAGGTTAAAAAAAAAAGATATATTCGTTCTATTAACATCTTTTTTCAACCAATTTTGAAAGTAATTAATTCACAATTTTCGTGGAAAAAATGAATGTAATTTAATATTTAACATTTTTAGTTCTCGTTTAAACTTATATGTATTTAAATATATTATTATAATGTCAATAGGAAAACTTCGGATTAAAATCGAACCAACCCGCAAATTATGGTTTGGTTTGGTTTGGTTCAAAAAATAAAATGGTTTGGTTTGGTTTGAAAAAATTCCAAACCACATAAAATGGTTTGATTTGAAAATATGGCACAACCGCCCAAACTGAACCGCTTTTACCCCTAGCTAAACATGAGAGCAATCCTGAATTGATGAAGATCTGGAACTGAAATAACAATATTGTAATTTCATGGATTCTTAACTCTGTCTCCAAAGAAATTTCAGCAAGTGCCATTTATGCTTAATCTGCACAAGAAATTTGGGAAGATCTTAAGGAAAGATACCAGCAAAGAAACGGTCCACGCATATTCCAACTAAGAAGAAAACTTACGAATCTAACCTAAGGTAAATCATCAGTAAGTGTCAACTTTACAAAACTGAAAACAATTTGGGAGGAACTCAGGAATTATAGGCCTTTTTGCTCTTGTGGAAAATGTAGCTGTGAAGGTACAAAGAAACTAGCACATCATTATCATATGGAATATGTGATGTCATTTTTTTATGGGATTAAATGATTCATTTGCCCAAGTCAGAGGGCAATTACTCATTATGGATCCTATCCCATCGATAAACAAGGTGTTTGCCCTTATTACTCAAGAAGAACATCAAAGATCTATCAATACGAACATGTATGGCACCACTGATACAATGGCTTTCTATGTTAAGAATGAAAGCAAGAAGTTTACTGTAGGTCAAGTCCAAAATAAATTCCAAAAGAAAGAGAGGTATGTCTGTACTTATTGTGGTTATACAGGCCAAGGAGTTGATAAATGCTACAAGTTTCTGATTTATTCTCAGAGCCGTTGCTAGTAATGTTGGGGAATTCATGCAAACCTTAAATCATACTCAATATCATCAACTAATGAATATGCTGAGTACTCATCTTACAAGTACAAAGACCTGATGCTAAAATAGGTAACAACTATGGCCACATCTCTAGTACTTGCTTCTTTGTTTCCTTCAATCTAATGCTAAACTCTTACACATATTGGGTAATGGATTCTAGAGCTACAAGACATATATGCTTCACCCAATTAGCTTTTCACACACTGAAACCAATCAAGAATGCCTATATTACACTGCCAAACCATGAAAGAATTCATGTTTACTTCAATGGAACAATGAAAATATCTTTTGAATTGATACTAGAGAAAGTGTTATATGTTCCTCATTTTAAGTTCAACATTTTGTCTATTAGTGCACGAACCAGGAAATCATCTGTCAGTGTACAATTTTTTACTGATTGTTGCACTATTCAGGATCTGGACAGCATGAGGATGGTTGGCAGGGCTAATAAAATGGATGGTCTCTACATACTAGATGCTGCTTCATCTAGATATATTTTAAATAATTGTAACAACTTCAATTCTATATGTTCAGTTGTTAATAATGTGACCACCAATACCTGGCATCATAAACTTGATCTCTTGTCCTATCAAAAGTTAGAATCAATGAAGGACCAGTTGAACCTAACATGTAATAGAAATCACATTTTAGCTCCATGTCATGTCTATCCCTTAGCTAAACAAAGAAGATTGTCATTAGTATCTAACAAGTATCTTTCTAAAAATGCATTTGATTTGATTCATTGTGATATTTGGGGTCCTTATCATGTTCCAACACATGCTGGATACAAATTCTTTCTTACATTAGTTGATGATTGTACACGCTTCACATGGGTCTATCTTATGAAACATAAATAATGTCAGTTCAATTATTCCCAGGTTTTTTAATCTGATTGAAACTCAGTTTCAAAAGGTCATTAAAAGGTTTCATTTTGATACTGCTCCAGAACTCCAATTCACATATTTTTTTTTGCCTCTAAAGGAGTTCTTCATCAATTCTCTTATGTCGAAAGACCTGAGCAAAACTCAGTTGCAGAGAGGAAACATTAGCATCTTATCAATGTGGCTAGGGCCTTATTCTTTCAGTCCAGGGTTCCTATCCAATTTTGGGGTGAATGTGTCCTCACAACCACATTCATTATCAACAGAACCCCTTTACCACTCCTACAAAATAATTCTTTTTTTTATTTCCTTTATAAGTCCCCAGTAGATTACCATTCTCTAAGAGCTTTTGGTTGCCTATCTTTTGCATCCACTCTAACATCTAATCATCCAAGAACCAGAACTTGTGTCTTTGTTGGCTATCCACCTGGCATCAAAGGATATAGGTTGTATGATACTGTCTTAAAAACCTTTTTTATTTCAAGAGATGTCAAATTCCATGAGCATCTCTTTCCTTTTCATTCTTTACCACATAATGATGAGATGACTGATCCTTTTCCTGATCTAATTTTACTCAACTCAGCCTCTGATATTATTCCATCTTCAAACAACATTTGCATATCTTCTAATATCCCTCCTGATATGGTACATACCAATACTATTTTGTCTCCCAATTCCCATCACCACTTTGCTCAAATTACTGATCCAAATCCTTTAGCTCCAGGCCCTTTCATAAATCTAGCTGCTAGAAGATCAAATAGAATCAACAAAACTCCATCATACATGTATGACTATCATTGTAATATGTTGACATACACTCCAACACCCTTTGATCATTCTCTGTATCCCCTAAGCAAATACCTCTCCTATAAAAAAAATTTATCCTTCACATTGCACCTACCTTTTCGACATCTCTTCCAGCTTTGAACCACAGTTTTATCACCAAGCAATAAAGTTTAATCATTAGAGAAAAGCCATGAAGGATGAATTGGAGGCAATGGAGATTAATAACACTTGGTCAATTGTTAATCTACCTAAAGACAAGCACTCCATAGGCTACAGTGGGTGTTCAAGATTAAGCATAAACCTGATGGTAGTGTTGACAGATATAAAGCACATTTGGTGGTAAAAGGTTATACTCAACAATGTCTGGACTTCATTGAAACTTTTTCTCCTGTAGCAAAATTAGTCACAGTCAAGGTGTTTCTTGCCATTGCAGCCATTAATAAATGGTAGATTATTCAATTAGATGTAAACAATGCTTTCCTAAATGGTGATCTATTTGAAGAAATCTACATGGATTTACCTTTAGTGTATGTTAATCACAGCACGACTAATGTACAAGGAAAGAGATTGGTTTGCAAATTACACAGATCAATCTATGGCTTAAAGCAAGTATCAAGGCAATGGTTTTCTAAGTTTTCAATGCTCTCACAATACATGGTTTCATTCAATCCAAATCTGACTATTCGTTGTTCTATTCTTTGTTCACTAAAGGATCTAACAATACATTTGTAGCTCTATTAGTTTATGTAGATGATATCATCATCACTAGTTGAGATTTTAAAGCCATCTATTCCTTGAAAGTTCTGCTACACGGTCTATTCAAATTAAAGGATCTTGGCCGTCTGAAATATTTTCTTGGTTTAGAAATTGCCTCTTCACAAAAAGGCATTTTTCTTTCTCAAAGAAAATATACTTTGCAACTTCTGGAGGACACTAGTTTTCTAGGCTGCATACCAACATTATTACTCATGGATCCCAATGCCAAACTTTGTTCTTTTGAGGGAGAGCCTATTGCAGACGCTTCACTTTATAGAAGGCTCATTGGTCGTCTCTTATACTTGACCATTTCCAGACTAGACATCACCTTTGATGTTTATAAATTGAGTCAATTTGTTGCTCAGCCTAGACAACCACATATGAAGGCAGTTCATCACCTCTTGCAATACATTAAAGCAGCTCCAGAGTAAGGAATTCTGTTTTCAGCTGCTTCTTCATTTCAGCTTCGTGCATTCATAGACGCTGATTGCAGTTCCTGTTTGGATACAAGAAAATTAGTAACTGGGTTTTGTATTTTCCTTGGAGACTCCTTGATATCATGGAAAGCCAAGAAACATAGCACAACTTCCCGGTCTTCTGCTGAAGCTGAATACCGTACTTTGGCATCCACAACCAGTGAACTCGTTTAGATTTATCAACTGTTTCGAGATTTTCAAATTGAAATAAAAGTTCATGCTCTCATTTTTTGTGACAATCAGGCTGCAATACACATTGCAAATAATCTAATCTTTCACGAGCGAACCAAACACATAGAAATAGAATGCCACTTTGTTAGAGATAAGGTGAATGATGGATTTGTTAAGCTGCTTCCGATTAGAACACAACACTAGTTAGCAGACATCTTTACTAAGCCTTTTCATGCGAATTCTTTATTTCCTCTAATGTCCAAGATGGCTGTCATTAATCCCCATAGTCCATCTTGAGGGGGAATAACAGAATACAACTCAATTCCAACTACCTCAGCTCACTAATTCAGCTCTTATGCGTTAATGCATTACTCCAGCTCAACTACGGTAGTTCTATTTAGTTAGTTACAGCAGTTGGTTACATATGTCACTATTGTATTGGTTGTAAATATCAGTATGTTAGTTAGGCATTTAGTTAGCTCCATTTCTGTTAACTTTGATCTGTATTTATAAACGATGTGTAATACATTTTTTATTCGAGAAGTTCAATCAATAAAATTCCTTCTTCTTCATTCTAATATCATGGATTTGCTCATCATACGCTCCCTCTGTTGCATATCGTTCAATCGGAGGATTAGTCCATTTATTACACTCTTGTAACGTAGATGAACTGGTGGATTGATACGAGAAAAATAGTTGCAAGCATATGGTCGTTCATAGTATCTACATCCCCAAAATCATTTTTCCAAATTGTTCCTGTCCATGAACTCTTTGTGACAGCTTTCTGACCACAATGACATAAAATGTGTTCAACATTCGAGTTTGATGAAGAAACTTCCATGAAGAGGTTTGGGAGGAGGCAAACTTTCTTTATTTTGGATGGAAAACGATTTGGGGAAAATCAATTAGGTTTTCATAGAGGGGAGAAAGTGTTGTATTGAGGAGAAAACACAGTGAATGATGAAAATAACGATTCATTCAATTTTTGGGAAGAAAGCTTTAATTAGAGTAAACAATATCCACATGTCAATTTTTAATAGTGGTAGTGGTCACGTAAGATTTTCGTCTACCACAGAGACTTTTGTCTATTTGTATGGATGAAAGTGAAATTGTCGATGATTGTGTAATTCTTTTCAAAGTAGGTAAGTATTCAATAATCATCTATTTTTGGATGAGCAAATAGTAACCCAATGCAAATGTTGGGGATGAGTGATTTAATTAACTCAAACATACCTTGTTTAGAGTTGGAATTGTGGAGAAAAAGGCAGTAGGGATGACGTCAACGCCGGTGAAACCCTTGTCCCCGCCGGAGTGGGAAGCATTGATCGACGACTACAACAACGGAGGAGGCCACCTCCACCGCTCGGTCCCTGTATTGGAGCTTTGCCTCTCTTCTGTACTCCGCAAAGACCTCCCGCTTCCTCTCAAACTCCACATCCTTACATTTCTGGAACAACACTCCTTCTCCCTCTTTCTTGCTGATTCCTCTTCATCCTCTTTCTTCTTCCGCCTTTTTGAGTCGTTACGCTTCGCCGTTCAGTCCCCCACCGACCCTTTGTCTTTCAAAGACCAATTCCTGATATCCACCACTTCCATTTTCATTCTCTTATTGAATGTTGATAACAATGATTTGAACAATTCTCCACTCAATGTTTTAGTTGAGCTCTTGCTGACCATTATCAACCGCCCAAATCATGGTCTCGACCGCCAGACTCGTGGTGTTGCGTGTGAGTGTTTGCGGCAGCTCGAGCTCGCTTTCCCTTGCTTGCTTTCTGAAATCACCCCCCACTTGTGGGCTTTGTGCCAGAGCGAGCGAACCCACGTAGCTCAATCCTACGTCTTGCTACTTTCCACTTTAGTATATAACATCGTGAAGCTTAAGCCACCTGACAGTAATATTATCTCGATTTCCAACGCCACGACTCCTCTGATCCCTTTTAATGTTCCACGTTTTTTGATAGATAGGGATGAACACAGCGGAGGAGATTTTGTGTGGAAAGAGGAGATCTCCTACAAGGATTTGAGGAGACTGATTGCTTTCTTGCTAGAGTGGCTGCCGAATTTAACTCCCTTCGGGCTTTTGGAATTTATGACCACTACCATTCCCGTAGTGGAAGAGCTGGAATTGCAGGCATCTTTGTTAAGGGTGCAATTTTCAGGACTGCTCTATACCTATGATCCTTTGCTTTGCCATGCTTTTTTAGAAATGCATTCGAAGTTCCTGGATTCTTTCGATGGGCAAGATCTTGATGTTGCTAATCGCCTATTGTTGATGACGAAAGAATCCCAACATCATTTGGTTTTCCGGTTATTGGGGCTTCATTGGTTGTTGGGATTCATTGTGTTGTTAGTCAATAAAGATTTGGGGAAGAAGAGAAGCATCCTTGAAATAAGCTTGAGCTTTTATCCAACCCTTTTTGATTCCCTCTCTTTGAAAGCCCTGAAGCTCGACTTGCTGGCATATTGCTCTGTTCTCAGTAACTCTGGAGATGCGAATGCTGTAAAGGATGTGGAAGGAGGAATGGAGGTGTTTGAGGTGAAGCTATTTGAAGACGGTCTTGTTGCTATGTCGGCTTTCAAATGGTTGCCTCCTTGGAGCACTGAAACTGCAGTGGTATTCAGGACCTTCCATAAGTTTCTGATTGGTGCATCACCACATTCTGATACTGGTTCTTCTTCTGGTCGTTCTGTCATGGAGTCCAACATCTTTCATACCTTACAGGTATATCTATGCATACCGCTGGAAATGTGTTTTATGTAATTTTCATTTCTTAAGCCCATGGATCTAGTTTAAGTAAAATGTGTTGCTGTTTGTTACTTGTTCACGTTTTTGTGTTGGGAAATAGAAAATTTAGAGGGTTACAGTGACAATACTAGTATGTGGCTTTAATTTAATCTGTTTAAGCTAGTCTCGTCAGCCTAGGCCCTTAATTGTAATTTTATCTCCCTTAATTGTAATTTTATCTCCTTAATTCTTTTTTTATTTTTTGCCGAAATTTTGGGCCCAGTCTTAGTTTGTTGATAGAGGTTGTTTTTTAAGAAGTGCTGAGCCTATAAGCCTTTTGTATGTTGTTAAAATTGGAGACTGGGCAACATACAACTCCCTTGTATATTAGAATGCTCTCAGTAAACTCTTCATCATTTTTTATAAGAGGCTAAAAATAATTTTCTTCTGAGGGTTTACATCAGCGCAAGCCAAGAGTCTCTTTTCAGTGCCACCAGATATATACATTACCATACATTTACTGGCCGATTTTCAATTGACTACTCATCAGTTTGAGTAATCTAATGTTGATAGGAGGCTTCTTGTGGAGTAGAGTGTTCATTCAGATTCATAAACTGCTTGAGCTTGAGTTATGGGATTGGAGATTAAGAGTAACTAGACCAATCTCTTGAAGTATTGGAAGTAATAAATTTAAAATCTTGAGGCTGAAGAACATTTTTTTGGGGGGGTTTACTGATGCTTAGGCCAATAGCGTTTGTACATTGTCAGCAGGAAAATACATTAACATGGATCTTACCTGCGAAATTACAGTCAACTACTAAGCAGTTTGAATAATCTAATAATAAGTGGCTTCATGTGGACTTTTGGGATCCTGGAGTTCCTTTTCTTTTAGGTTAAAAGAATGGGGGAGCTTGAGTTGTGAGATTGGAGATGGATAATAACTGGGCCAGTCTCTTGAAGTAATAATTTTAGGATCTTCTGCGCGTAGAATTTTTTCTTAAGCTGTTGAATTATAATTTTGAAATTACTTTTCTGCAAGATCTGAAACCGAGTGTGTTATAACAACTAGAATGGTCTTGACGTAGAATGAAAGTGGAAAGAGAAATATTGAAGAAAGAGAAAGATTATAGATTGAAGGTCCTTTTTTTTAGAGTCTTTCAAAATTTAGGGGTGAATGAGAGACTTTTTATGAGATTTGGTGTTTGTACTTTCTGTTTAAAAGTTAGTGTATGAAGGATTTTGTAAAAGTCGTTGGCATTTTGAATACTCCGTGACTTTTTAAGACTTTTAAAGAGTTTTCAAATCTATAAAGTCTATATTAAATACCTAAAGTCGTCTTTATTGAATACATCTAGACATTTTAAATCTCCAAGGGTGTGTTTAATTAGAAAATTTTCCGTGGAATGGAAAATGGCATTTTTTTCACCCGAATTCCAACTTTTGGAGTGTTTGATTGCCATTTTTTCTATAAAAAATATTTTTCGACCTTTGAAAAGATGCCCAGTTTTCTTTGTTTTTGAGGCAAACATTTTCTTTGGGGGAGGTAGGCTTTTGTTTTCCTCAAAATAAGGGAAATATTTTCCTTTGTAGGAAGCATTTTTCATACCAATCAAACACACCCTAAAAATCTTTAAAGTCTAAGCCCTTATTTGATCCAGCTAAAAAGTTGATTAAAATCTAAGTAACTATTAATAATTAATTTTAACCACATATTTCATGAAACCCACAATTTTTTAGCCACACATTCCATTATCTTTTAGATTTTTAAAGATTTTATTTTTATCTAACTAAACAGGGGCTAAATTTTTACAAATATGTGTCAACTTATATTACCCCTACTCAAAACTCTTAGGTTTATGACTTATCCATGATCTCCGTCACTCCCATACATACAAAGAGTTAATTCTCATCTTCATTGCATCTATTCATTAAGCTATCCTGGAGGGCTAAAGGCCAAAACTACTTGATGATGCTATCAAATTAATAGCGGCCAACAATAAAAGAAGCTGTGAAAGAAGTGGAGAAAGAGAGAAAAGTGAAGGCTGAAAGATAGAGAAATTAGAGAGAATTCTTGTATTTTATTCGATATCAAATTGTGGTTTAGTAATAGAAGTGACCCTCTCTATAGAGGTTTTAAGCTAGTCTTAATATGTTTACAAAGACAATAAGGAAACTATGATATAATACAAGAAGTGACCCTCTTTATAGAGGATTTAAGCTAGTCTACAAACATACGCTGAGTGGACTAAAGTGTCAGATTGTTGAGAGTTATTCGTACCAAGGGTTCGAATCCTTCTCTTTTCAACGGAGATCTTGATGTGTAGAAATCAAGCTTGGATTTGAATATGAATTATGGGGCTATGGGTGGAAGAGAAGTATGAACAGAGGGTCAAGGGAAAAGACTAAGCCCCTATTTGGTCTAGCTAAAAGTAGATAAAAAACAAAGCGGAAGTCAGTAATTAATTTTAACAACACATTTCATGGGACCCACTATTTTTATCAATTTTTTCACTATACATTTCATAAAATTTTATCAAAATATAGTAAAAATCTTAATTTTAGCAAAATTAAACAGAGGCTAAGGGTTGCTCTCTTCGTGTTTCAGTTTTGTATTTTTAGTTTTGAATTCGGTTTGGGTTTTGTACTTTGAGTGTCTATTTTGAGATTGTTAAAAACTTATTCTTTTTGTCATTTTTAAAAAAATTTTTAAAAATTGTTTTGAAAACTAAAAAATCCAAAATGCATTTACCTTCTCCTCTTAATTTTCTCACTCATCTCTCTCTTCTTCCCTCCTCTCTGTAACCTGCCGGAACTCCAGGCCACCGTCTTCATCACGGACCACCACCGGTTGACCATTCACCTCCGAGCGACTCAAAAACAGTCCTCAATTTAGTCCAAAGAACAATTAATCAAAATGAGGGTCGTGATCCCGTTTCGTGCAGTCCGAAGAAATCTGTGATTCCAACGACATCCGTTCAACCCATGGTCGTGGACCACATGAGTCACATTTCTCTTCCTCTGGCGCACCTAACCCAACCATGGGTCAAGCCCAATTTCAACCACGGCTCGTTGATTTAATGGGTGAACTTAGGGTTGAAAACTGAAAATTTGTAGTGGTAATGGCTGTGGTTGGTGATGATGATAATGGTGGTTGGTGTTGATGATAGTGGTGGCACCGTGTGGTGGCGATTTTTGTGGTGGTGGCTATGGTTGGTGATTTGGCGGTTGTGTGGTGGTAGTGTATTGTGTGGTGGCGATTTTTGTGGTGATGGTTCTGACGACGGTGGTGTTGGTTGGGGTGATGTTGTGGCTGTGGTGGTGGTTCCGGCTATGGTGGTGGTTGAGGTGATGTTGGGGCGGTGGCGGTTGGTGGTGTTTTGCAGGCAGCAATGGTGGTGGTTGGGGGTGATAGTAACTGAAAACAACGAAAATGCGTTTTGAAATTTTTGGCCAAGTTATAATTGGAAACACTCTTTTTGGATTTTTTTTTGTAAATTTTAAACTTGTTTTCAAAAACGGGTTTTCGAAAATAGGAAAGAGAACGCGTTTTCACTATTTTGAAAAATCGAAAACAGAAAACGGCTTGAAAACGGCAAAGAGAACAAGGGAGTAGATTTAGGATGTTATTCTAGATAAGGGAGGGCAGTGGAAAAATGATTGGTATACTAGAGGTGGCAAGTCTAGGTGATGATAAGATATTTGGGATTTGTGTAAGAGCGTGGAGGAGGATTGGGAATGCTAAGACTTCTAATCACCTGATATTCTTCTCATAGATGGGCTTTGATGGCTGAACCTCATCGATCTACTTTAATGCACTCACGGTTTCAAAAGTTTCAAACCATTATTACGAGAACAAGAAGGAAAATAAGAAACCAAAAAGTTTTTGTTTGTGTTTCCAAATTTTTGCTTGTACAAGTGGGTTTCCATCTACTTGTTCAGTTTTGAATACATTTTGGTCGAGTAAAATATACTTTTAAAAGGTTAGAGCTAATCAAAGATCTGGGGCTTGTGTACAAAGCTGAACCTATCTCACGATCATTGCATTTTCTTTTATTCTCGTTATGTAAGCATTAATTATTTGCATAAACAAGGAAATCCGTGTCTTAGACTGAATGATTTGTTCATTGATTACTCTTGGTTTCGATTTTAGCAAAGCATATGGATCGTGATTTTTTATTTCTTATTTCTAGTTTCTAGTGTTTTCTTCTTTGCATTATAATGCTGAACATGTTAATACAATAGCCTGGAATATCTTGAAAGAGAAAAATGAGAATTTTCTGAATTGGGGTTTTAGAGCAGTTAAAACTTTATTATTTTTCTAACAACTTCATACTTCTTGTTGAATGAGTGATGGGTTGAAGCCTTCGATAATCTGTCTTGGAATGTAGAATGATTTTTTATCTTACAGAACTTTTGAAGCCCTTCCATAACTAGGATTGGTAGGTTTCCAGTCCTTTTCTATTTGGAAAATTTAGAAATGGCAGCAATTTTCTGTAAATTTGAGCAAACAACACTTGATCTGACCACTAATTTGAGGAAATTCATTACTGAAATTAAATTAGAACAGCGACTAATCAAATTTCAGTTGCCAAAATATTGTTATTAGGGAAAGTATATTTGGCTGCTGAAATCAAAAGAAGAATTCTGTATTTCTTGATAATTTTACATTCCTACTGCCCTGTATTTATACTACAACCGGGATGAAAAATGTGAAAATAATCTCTTAATTAGGAAAGAAAGAAATCAGCATAATTATGGACTATCTAACTATGGAAGGGTCTAAATATGGTACAAAGAGTCAAGTACAAATCAATCACAATTATCCTATGTATTTTTATGGATTTCTACATTCCCTCTCAAGTTAAATGGTAAATGTTGACCATATCCAACTTACGGATGACATCATTGAAGCTTTGTTGTTGTAGTCCTTTGGTGAAGATATTCGCGATCTTTCTTTTGTAGGAACTTAAGTCATACAAATAACTTCGTCTTCTACATTTTCTTTAGCAAAGTATCGGTCAACTTCTACATGTTTAGTTTGATTATATTGAACTCGATTAAATAATGTTGATGATTGCCTTATTATCGCAGTAGAGTTTGATCGGAAGTTCTATAGTGATATGTAATTCTTCCACGAGTTTCTTTAATAAGAGTTCTTCATATATGATATCCCTTGTGTAACTGCTCAAAACTTAGTTTCGGCACTACTTCCGGCAACTACATTCTATTTCTTCTCCAAGTTACCAAGTTTTACCATACAAAGGTACAATACTCGGTAGTTGACCTCATGCCTTCTATTATCTTGCCCAATTAGCATTTTTCATTTCATTTATTTTTCTTGAAAAAGGGTCCTTTTTTGGAGAAACCTTTGAGATATATGAGAATTATGTATACTGTCTCAAGGTGAACTTCTTTTGGAGAATGCATATATTGGCTTTTCATGCTAACTGTGAATACAATATCAGGTCGATGTGTAATAGATAGATTAGCTTGCCAACTAGTCATTGATATCAATCTTTTTCAACTGGGTTTCCAACTTTTTTCCATTTTTCTACCTGTATCAATAGGTGTATTACTTGGTTTACATCACAACATGCCAGTTTCAATCAGAAGGACCCCATAGGTCACCATGAATCATAGTGAATATATTAGATGGTTTTTATTTGGATTTTTGGAATGAGAAACGTTGATATTTTGCAAGTTCACAAATTTCACATTGAAGGTTGATGACATTTCATTCAAAAGCATGGAAGGAAATACACGTCTTAAATATTGAAAGTTGGGATAACCTATTTTATAATGCCGTAATAGAATTTCACTATCTCTAAGAACAAATGCAGAATCACAACTAGCAAATTGACGTTGTTACTCACATTAGTCTCTTAAAAGTAATAAAGTCCTTTGCATTTCTTAGTACTGTTAATCGTTTTCTTCGATGATAGGTCCTAAAAAAAATGATGGAAGAAAGCTAGCAGAACAATTGGAACTTTTTGTCAACGACTAATAGACAACAGAATGCATGACAAATTTGAAACATGGAAAGCAAACTCTAATGTTACGGAGTTAGAGATTCGGATACTCCCTTTTTCTGCAACATGTGAGAGTGAGCCATCTGTAATTTTAACTTTAAGATTGCCGGCATGAAGTGAATTTGGAAAAAAGATGGTAAGAGTCTGTTATGTGATCAGACGCACTAAAGTCGATAATGAGCTTTGAGTTGAGTGGTGGTACTTAATGCTCTTAGAAAATTACCTTTGTGAGTTAATAAACTTGATGGACTAAATGTTTGGAAATTTGAGAACATTTTATAGAGTTGTTTCAAATGTTTAGGGTTGAATGCACTGCTCAGAGTGGGATTATTTTTTATTTCGATGGAATCAACCAAAGTTTGGTAATCGTGATTTTTGGTATTCTGTCTTATTTTTCAACCAGCTGGTTTCCTTTGTATTTCCCAACAAGTATTTCTTTATGTCCCGATTTTCGACAATGTTCACATCATGGACATCACCTTTGCTATTTTGGGCCTGATCCATTTTTTGTTGGTCCTTTAAATGTTTGGGCTGACCCATCAGGTCCAAATACTTTTGAACCATTTAATATTTTTCTAGAAATTCAGGCATCAGCCCGATTTCTTTGTACCCATGAACCCCAAATCCCTTTGCTATAAAGGCCGAACCATCTAATCCAGTAGGCCTAATTGATTTCCCATTCTTCAGCATAATCAGTCAACAACCTTCTGACTTCGACAAAGACCTCACGAGTTGACGGTAGAGGTCGTTGGCCAAGAATCAGTCCTCTCACATCGTCACAGTTTAGTCCCGCCAAAAGTTCATACACCCTCTCATTTTCAAGCCGCTTCTTGTACTAAACGCTATTACCATGTAGTTCTCAGATTTTTTCAGGAGGGCTGCGCCCATTGCCTGCTTCATCTTACTGGTGAGATAATCAATTTTTCCTTTTCCATCAACCATTAATTTAATTAATTGAGCCTCCTCTTAAAAGTTTCTTCCGTCAAGTTTTTTGCCATCAGTTGAAAGGATGAGTTGCCGATTCCAATTGAACTCACGGTGGAAGCAACTTCTGTCTCGCTGCTATGAGATTCAGAGGTCGTTGACCCTTTGCTATTGACGACGATTTCCGTCATTGAGATGGCTAGGTTTTTGGACTACCCTATCTCTAATACCATGAATTAGAAGAAGAATTTTGTATTTCTTGATAATTTTACATACCTACTGCCCTGTATTTATAATACAACCGGGATAATCTCCCGATTAGTTGAGAAAGAAATCAGCCTAATCGTGGAATATCTATGGAGGGGTCTAAATATGGTACAAAGAAACAAATCAATCATAATTATCCCATGAATTTTTCGGATTTCTATAACTGCAACTTGTATGCAGTTGAATTAGAAGTCTGTCTTTGTATCTCCTTGGAAAAGAATAGGCAAAGTGTTTTATTAGGTGGCTCATTTGTTATCTATCCCTTGAAGTTGCTATAATATGATATCCAACTTTTGTTCTGCAGAGGATGCTTGTGGACTCAACTTCTGAATATCAAGGACTGGTATCTGTTGTTCTTGCTTTCGTCAACCGCTTGTTGGGATGCCACAAACATCGGTGGTTGGGAGATAACCTTGTTGAAACATTAGATGAGCATTTGCTTCGAAAACTCAAAATAGACTACAGATTGGGATCTTACTTCCCCTTGTTTGAGATAATTGCTGAAAATAATAAAGTTTCACCAATTGGATTGTTAGAGATTCTCATGAAGTTCCTGCTTTTCCTTGTAGAGAGACATGGTCCTGACACAGGGTTGAAATCTTGGGGCCAGGGAAGTAAAGTTCTCAGTGTTTGTCGAACAATGCTGATTCACCACCATAGCTCTGGCTTATTCCTAGGATTGTCTCATCTTCTTGCATTTACTTGTCTGCACTTTCCTGATTTGGAGGTTCGTGACAATTCGAGGTATAACATACATTTTCTCTCACCACTTAAAATTATTTCTTTATATTCTTGGCACTGTTTGCAATATGTAAGCTCATTTTATGAAGGATCTTATGGGAAAAGAAGTTGAAGCAGTAAACAACACGGACTGGGAGAACGGGGTGTGCTTTTTCCATTATTTTTATGCACAATGTATTTTTTCTTTGACATGTTGCAGATTCTACTTGCGAATGCTTGTATGTATACCAGGGAAGAAGCTCAAGCACATTCTGCACACCGGGGAGCAGTTGCCTGGCATGTCACCTTCTTCTAATTCTAATTCATTCTTCAGTCTTCAGTCTCCCAGATCTTCATATGACCTCAAGAAATCTCACAATATTGCATCCTATATCCATGTTGAGCGCCTGATGCCTTTATTAGTAAAGCAGTCGTGGTCCCTGTCTTTATCAAATCTAGGCATCAGTTGCGGCAAACTTAGTTATTTAGAAGGTGGCATCAGGGATAATGAACCTGCCGCTACTGAGGAAACAGAGATTGGAACAAGTACAAGCACTGATATTATCACCAAAACTGACGAAACTCATCAGCAGCAGGAGCCTTTGCGCGTGATGGATTCAAAGATTTCAGAGATGGTTAGGGTCCTGAGAAGGCATTTTTCATTTATTCCTGATTATAGACATACGCCAGGTCTCAAGATTAAGATATTGTGTAGTTTGAGATTTGATTCAGAGGCATTCAATCACGAATGGGCAGTCAGTATGCCACCTTGTAATAAAGTAGAAGATGCACTTCCTGCCATATACGCCACGGTTCTCAATTTTACATCTTCTGCACCATATGGCTCTATACCATCATATCTAGTCCCTTTTCTTGTTGGTCAGCCTCCCAAAAATGATTGTTTATTGGGTGAAACTTGTAATTCTTTCGAAATTATTATGCCTGTGGAAAATGGTTGTGGAGAAGGTAAAAATAGCTTCGAAGCTCCAGTAGTTATACAACTGGAACCGCGGGAACCAATGCCCGGTCTTGTTGATGTCTTCATTGAGACTAATGGAGACAATGGTCAGATAATTCTAGGGCAGCTTCATAGTATATCTGTTGGAATCGAAGATATGTTTCTCAAAGTTATTATTCCAGAAGACATTGAAGGAGAAGCTGTACCTGGTTACCATTTAGACTTGTTCAATGCACTGTGGGAGGCCTGTGGTACACCATCATCAATCACGGGTCGGGAGACCTTTGTGTTGAGAGGAGGAAAAGGGGTTGCTGCAATCAATGGAACTCGATCGGTGAAACTCCTTCAAGTTCCCGTGACATATTTGATTCAAGCTGTTGAGCGTAATTTGACACCTTTTGTTGTTTGTGTAATTGGTGAAGCACTGGTTGATATGGTGAAGGCTGGGGGGATAATGAAGGACATAGTTTGGAAGGATAAGGATGGTGATGATGCAACAAAAACCTGCAGCCCAACTGGAGGCCCCCTTTATATCAAGTATTTCGATGATGATAACGAGAATCAAAACCCACCAATTACTAGAAAAACAGTTGCGGGTTACCTTGACATTTTGATATTTCTTCCACCAAGATTCCATCTTCTTTTTCAAATGGAAGTCGGTGAGGTTTCAACTCTAGTTCACATTAGAACTGATCATTGGCCATGCTTAGCTTATGTTGATGACTACCTCGAAGCTTTATTTCTCGACTCACCCTAAAACTGCTTTTTGCATATGAACTACATATTTATTTTGTACCGTGCTTGCAGTCTTTTTGGTTCTTCACGTTAGAATACTATTACTTTGTGTTTAATGCTGTGTAATATGCTTGTACTGTTTTACATATTCGCAAATTGTGGTGTAAGTTTGGTTCAATCTTTTATCCATCCAAGAGAGATGGCCTGGGAAATTCAAAATACATTTATTTTTAGCTTTAAATAAAATAATTGGTGAAGTACATGCTCAGATCTATCCAAGGTACTCAAATCTTAATTGCTTTTTGCACTTTTTATTTTCTTGTAGTGTTACATGTTAAAGTATTTTCAAGAGATTTTTTAAACATAAGATGTTCTTTATTTTAAGGGTTGTTTGAGCCCCATTTTAGAAAAAAAAATTTAATAAGTTTTTTTATTAAAATTTTTTAAGTTTTTAGAGTAGAATGTGAATTTGGCTCTTTTACATTTGGGGAGTAAAACACGTTCTCTAATCTTTACTTGTATTTTATAATAACTGCATTTAACAAATTGCAAGTTTCAATTTATCTCTAATTTCTTTACGCAATATTTAGTATTTTACTCTCCCATTTTTTAACTCTAATCTTTAATTTAGACATTTGGCGGTGTTATTCAGTTTTTTTTACTCTTTCATATCAATATTCTTTACTATAATACCTACACATGGATTTCGCTAGTGATGAGATTAATTAGTTTAAAGGTAGTTTGAGTACTCCATCAGAGTATAATGCATTTCAAAATGTTCCAATTGTTTAGGAAGATATCGAAGAGGAGGAAGTAATCGAGGTTAAAAGGTCGAAAAAAGAGTGCTGATTGTTGGCAACATATGACTCGTAAAAAAGTTGGGGTTCAAAATGGAGTTGATATTTGAAAAGCATGTTGCAATTATTGTGGTAAAGAACTTAGTTGGAAGCTCAGTTCAATCACAACGCATTTAAATAGGCACATATTAAGAAACTGCAAACCAAAACCAATCGGTCTTGACCCGAAACAAACCGAACTAACATTTACCGGTTCCGGTTCTACTCTTTCCATTTTTTTACAGGAAAGATTTCGTGAAGGAATGGCTACATATGTGGCTGTAGTAAAGATGCCGCTAACGATGATCGAGTCAACAAACTTTACTCGTCCTGTGCAGAATTACCTCCAACCCCAAGTATAATTCTTATTGTAGAAATACTCTTCATTCGGATACTATAAAATTATATAACAGAAAAAACAAACTACTATTGAAAGTCTAAAAACTTTTTATTGTATTATATCATTTACCTCTAATTTATGGACTGGTGTTAATAAAAAAAGTTATACTACTGTTATAACTCATTACATTGATTACCTATGAATTATGCATAAAATGAATATTGCATTCAGATGTGTAGAATATCCTCAGAATGCGACTAACATATACATGGTTTTAAAAGATATTATACAAGAATATGGCATGCAAGAAATGGTTCGAAGTTTTACTTTTGATAATGCTAGTGTAAACAAAGTTGTCGTCGAAAAATTTATTAATGATTTGAACCCTACATTTGGAGGTTTATTTTTTCATCAACGTTGTGTATGCCACATTATCAATTTGATTGTAAAAGATGGATTGGAACATATAAAATTACCTTTAGATAAAATTAGGCAAGCAATTAATTTTATTACTATATCACCT
>CAIGRB010063416.1:62753-85310 GCA_903798255.1 Fraxinus quadrangulata
AAAGAGTTGCAGCAGATTCAAATATAAGATATTGTAAATTTTTAAATTGATTAGTTTCAAAAAATACGTAATTTCTAAATTTTTTTGTTTCAAGAAAAATTGTACACGAAATATTTTATTCGTGTATAATTTCAATTCCGCCCACAATAATTGTAACCAGTCTCAAGCCCGAATAAATGAGAAGGGTTAAACTTTTAGAATTTATTTACTTTATAACACATAGAGATTGTACAAAATTTAAATTCTTTAAGTAGAAAATGTAGATTTTACACAAAAAAAAAACGAGCTGGCTCGGCCCGCTAAGGTTCGAACCGAGTCTCATTTTTTTTTTTGTGGAGCAAAGGCTCGAGCCCAAAAAAGTTCGAGCCAAACATGAGCATTTTTTTCGACTCGACTCGTTGACATAGCTATCTAGAGGGTATCAAATGGGTTGGGTGTTGTTTGGAGAAATTTTGTGAAGCACTGCTTAACCAAATGGGTCGAGTTGTGTCGGTTCACGTATTTCTATTCTCTTCTTTTTAATGGTTAGATTAAAGATAATCATGTTTGAGAAGTGTTTAAAAATTATAAATAAATAGCAATGAATATTAAATAGTACTTATTGGTTCGGGGGTGTGAATTCAAATTAAAGTGTATTTGAGCCATATTATTTTAAAAGAATATATTTTAGAATCGTAGATTGATGATTGAAAAAGTAGAAAAAATTATTGATGTGATGAAAAATATTATTTTATTGAAGAATGTGTGATTGAAAATGAGTAGAAGAATGAAAATGAAAAAATATTGTGACTCAAACAGGGGCTAAGTGTTTATAAATCATATAAACGTGAGCCTAACATGGACAATCATAAAGGTATAAAAATAATAGTGTTTGAAATATTTGTTCAGTTGATTTATAGACTTGTAGAAGATTTCGCTATTCTATTCATCCACTTTTATACAAGTAGCGTAACGAAAATAATTGATATTTGTCCTTGGACGACTTTATGGGAGAAGAAGAAAAGGGAGTGTTCTAGAATGCCGTCTAATTTAATCATGGGATTGATAATGGCTATTAATGGAAAAATGATAGGCAAAGTTTCCCTTATGTGAATATGAATTTACTCTCCATGGCTTTACTTGTATACTTGGATCTCGATATGATTAAAAGTATTAACAACATAAATAAAAAAATTGAGAAAGAACAAAATAAGATAATAAATCACTGAATTCACCAAGACTCGAATCAATGAGAATACTTGTAATACATTCATATATGCAAAAAATGGTAGAATTATCTATTCAAATCATGACACCAAGAAAATAAGAGTGAAAAACATAGTGGGTTGGTTAACACACTCAGCGTCCCATTGATTTGAGAATATTTGTAGTCCAAAGTTTCGTTCTATGAATGGACAGACACGGTCCAAGCACACATACATAAAGTACCGTCCCCACCAAATTTTCCTTTGAATGGTGACAGCAACATCTGCTAACAGAACGGATAAACACCATGCACGATGATTACCTATACTTCCCATCGCAAACAATGCTGCCCCAAACTCTGATGGAGTGCACACAATAATTGGAACACCTGAAATTTTATGCAGCATAATTATTGCACAACGTAAATCACTTGTTAATGACTATTCCGCGACTAATTAATTGGAGGGATGGAATTTCATCAGTCACTTTGAAGTATAATTTTCCCATGCAAGTTTCATTTGACCATGGTAAGAGATAATATCTCACATAGAGTAAAAATGAAAACATAGATCAATTTATAAGAATTTGGACTACTCCTCTTAATAAAGTTAACCTTTTAAAATGAAACCTCATATCTTAATACGATATCAAAGCCCATTAAACTTCAACGAACAATTTAATCCGGTTAAAACTCAAAAAAATTGAGCACATTAATTTCAAGATTGGCATGCTCAAACAAGTCACCATCTTGCAGGGGTATGTTAAAGGGTAAATCCCACGTCGAATAAAAATGAAAATATAAATCAATTTATAAAAGTTTAAAATACTCCTCTTAAAAAGGTCAAGATTTTAAGATGGAACCCAAATATTAAGAGACTATAACAACAATTCGTCTTTGCTACATATGAATGGCCAAAAAGGCGCTTTTGACCCTTGTGGAGTCCCCGAGCATTCTTGGGCATAGCTTAACACCTAAACAAATTGGTTGAGGTTAACAAGATTTACGAATTTCTCATCTACGTTCTTGTACATATAGCAGAATCTGCAGAACAAGTATGGTGGACAACCTATGATCACATAATAAAATGGATATAAACGTATTTGTTACCACAGCTGGCAGTTTTACCCTTATTCCCTTTTCAATAATATTGGCTCACAATCTTGGTGGCCTTAGAAGTCGTGGATTGCTGCTAGAATCAATCCAGGATGAGATCACATCAACAAGAAGGTCTATTTCCTTCGAAATTTCTGCACGAAAAATTGTTGAGTCTACCCCAAAGTTATCGCCCACGTCCTTCGCAACTGTCTCCCAAGGTGTCCCTGCAGTCAAAGTTGCCAAAAACTCTCCTCCCCGATTAACTGCATCTGCCATTGCTGGGGGAACATCTGGAAGAGCCTGGATATTCATATTTTTAATGATTCCTTGTTACATTCAGCTAATTATTGCTCAACATTGTAGAAATATTCTCGTGTGCTTGAGCATATAAGTGCACATAGTATAAAACAAGAATTGGCGAGTGCTTCAAATTATCATTTAGAAGTTTCACCTGGTGTAGCGGAAGCCCATGATCCCCAGGCAACAAGCGAATGGACATATCCAGCATCGAGCTAATGGCAGACTCTGAGCTAAGAACCTGGGCTAGTGTTGAAGTTTCATCAATTGTATCGTCTTTGAACTTTATTAATAGATTCCTCGAGATGCCATAGTAAGATCTTATCTGGAATCACAAAATCACATGTTCAATGAGAGATCTTTTACATTGGCTATATAAATGTATATACAATCCAAAATGAGATGTATTTTGTTTATATGAGGGAATCAAAGTTGAAACTCCACATTGTTCACGGTAAGATACATGGAGAAAGCAACAGCCAATGAAAGGAAATGTTATTTGTCAAACTCAAGATTGAATGGGTGCGCTATGATGGTGGAAGAGAGTTGAGCATTACAGCCATGACAAACATATGGGATCATATAAAGGTGAAACTGCAGAAGCGATTGTGTCGGCAGATTAAGCAATTGATTTATATAAGAAATATGGACTGAAGCAAAGAGTTCCCTCTCATTTATGTCATATAAAAGATAAGTTCCATGACCTCTGCTTGTACCAATCTGTCACATTCCATAGTGTGCACGCTTAACATTAAAGTCCAATTATGACATAGAACATGTTTGGTTAAGTATAAAGTAAGGTTCACCCTATCTTTGGCTCCTGTTTATGAATTGTTTATAAATATTCAAGCCACTTTTTATCCACACATGTCAAGGGACCCACACGCACTACCAACTTATCCACCATTCACTTCTATCTGTTTATAATTTAAACCGCTTATAAACACTTCCTAAACATGCTCATAAAATAAATATTTTTCTAATTGGCAAAAGTTGAAAATAAGTTACTTTTTTTGAGGTAATAGCTACTTTAGAAATAAGTAATTTTTCAACTGAAATAAGAAATATTAACATATCCACACATGTTTGGAAACAAACTTTTATCTTTCCTAAGCTTAGCATAACATCCATTCAGGGATCATATTATAGTTTTAGAAATAAGAAATTGTTCACTTGAAATAAGAAATATTAACATATCCACACATGTTTGGAAACAAACTTTTACCTTTCCTAAGCTTAGCATAACATCCATCCAGGGATCATATTATAGATTCTAATCTTAAAAGAATAAAAGAAGATACATCAAAGAAATCAAACCACAACACGATAGCAGTATTATCTAACAGTAATCCACACCACCCAAAGAAATTTGTGTTTTGAGCTGTTTCTCTTGTTGGCATCTTCCTTCAACAAATAATATTTTTAATAAATATAGTACAACCTCTTTTTAAGTTGCTACAGATAAGATTAATTCATACTATGTTGAATTACCCCATCGAAAATGTTAAACTATTAGAGAGGAAACACATTAATTTATCTATATTTATAATTTCAATATACTCCTTCACATGCACACCGGATCCAGTTTTTTAATCAAAGATTTGTCACATGGACTTAATATACAATTGGGTGGCAATGAGATATGAATCATGATCTTTGATAGCATTTCGAGTAAGCTTTTAAATGTGAGCCTACTAAAGTGGGCATCATGTCAAGTCAGGAGCCTAGATTAAAACCTTAATGAACATGAACATTGTGGATATGCAAGTGTTTTGGTACCGAGAGCAATGCAGTTATGTTTTCAAGGTACCGAGAGCAATGCAGTTATGTTTTCAAATGTTCAAATAAGCAAGCTTAGTGGACTCATATAATACTTTTAAAGGAGAAAGACTAGTCGTGGGCCAAGAAGAGCTTGAGGCACCGAACAGGTGAAAAATTATTCTGCTGGAGACTTGAAGAGTCAGTTCGTGATGTTGAAGACAAAATATTGTTAAATAAATTCCTGGCCCTCTAATAACTTAAGTTTTTAGATGAGTTGGTCTAACATGGCATCATAGCTATCCAACATGGTATGATAGCTAGTTCTCTTCTCCGAAAGTGAATTCAGAGAAAAGGAACTAGTGTGCTAAATGTGATTATCTTCCTTGGACCCTCCCTACTACCACTGACTATGGAACACGTGAACTGTCTAGGATGGAGGAATTTGAGACCTTGACAGTGAGAGATACTTCTGCCACTTTACAGCACAACATGTATAGACTTGTTACCTTTGAGTTCAAACTAAGGCAAGCAGAATGAATGGAAGAGTTCAACAAGGTCCAAAGGTAATCAGTGTGTTAATGAAAAGGTAGATAGCATGGAGAGATGTGTCGATCCTCTAGCACAAGCACACTATTAATGGACTCTGGACTTTAGACACTTGTACCATGCAATTTACAATCTAAAGCATAAAGCAAACACACCACATGGAAAAAGAAATAAAGAAAAAGGAAAAACGAATAAGCACAAAAAATGAAGCATCTTGGCAACCTTGACACATGATAAGTGTATTTTATACACTTATTTGAGGGCCTAAAAAATCGATATTTGGTAGTTTTTTTTTATAAAATATATCCTAAATTGTTGTATTTTATGTTATATAAGTTGATAAGTGTAGTTTTTATATTTATTCGTGACGCTAAATCATGATATTTTATTGTCTTTTGAATTAAATTATACCTAATTTATGTTAAATTGTATTTTGTAAATAAAACTTTATGTTCAATGAAGAATTGAAGATAAGAATACAAAATAGCGGAAAAATGGCAAAATTCAAAGTACGATGACTAAATTGGCATAGGCTGCACAAATAAAATTGTTTTAAGAATCAACTTGCAGTACAAATTAATTTAATTTGGTATTGGAATTTATTGGGCCTTAACTTGGGCTTTTAAAATTAGACTAAACAGGGGCTGCAATATATAAAGGATAGATACACACGCGGAAAGGGGTTTATGCAGCTAATTGAGAAAAATAAAAAAGAAAGAGGAAGCTACCGGCTGGAGGAAAAAAAGGGGAAAAAGTCAACAAAAGGAAAAACACACACAGAGAGAAAGAAAAGAGAAGAAAGAAAGGAAAAAAGAAAAGAAAAAGGGAAGAAGAAAGGCAAACACCAAAAATTCTCACGTTTCGTCAATTTTTGGTGATGTCTTTCCACTTTTGCGTGTTTAAATTCAATATTATTAATGGTTAAATATTTTAATTGTTAGAATTGATGATGAAGCTTAAGGTTTTTATTATATGTTTAATTTCAAGATGTTCATGCCATTTTAATACTTGTTAATTAATTATTGTGTGTTTAATGCTATTATTTGTTTGCACAACAATTAATTGATTTAGGAATAATACTGAGACCGAGAGGTGATTTATAATTCTAGCTCGTGCAATAATTAACATAGACATTATAAGAGATCGATAGATAATTATAAGTTGTGCGATCTTTATTAAATTCTTATAGATAAATGCGTTCATATGTGTGTGAATTTATATAAAGATATAATAAGTTCGAACATATGAATAGGATTAGTATTACTCGAGAGAGATCACTAACTACATCAGGTTAGTTCGATCGTTGGCACGTATGAAAAATGGTAGAATAAATTGCAATTAATTTTAACTTGATCAAAGACATAATTCTCGTAGGTTCAACACTCTATTCATCATTATATTACTTGATCACGATCTCATGCACTTGTGGGTTTTCAGAGGATCAACACACGAGTCAGCTTTGATCACATGCCTATGAAATGCTTTCCTCCTTTGTCTTTACCCAACATCAAGCCCCATTTCCCAAATATAGAGTCCTCAAACAGTCCATCCAAGCCCACCTAGTCCAATTTCAAACCTTGGATCACCTCAGACAAAGTCAGCACCACATGTTAATTAACAAACTAGTTCAGGGGGATTATTTTTTAACAATAGTCCGAGCTACCTGTCTATTCAAGGCAGAAGAAACTGAATGATACTAATATTCAACCTGCTCCCTCACACTGCCAAGAACCTGAGACAGGATCAATTAATTATATTCCCATGTCTGGTCTTATTTATGATGACTTGAACATACCTATTGGTCTCATATAAGGCATTATACCATGCATAATATCCCTAAATATAGTGGAGGCTTTACTTATTCCAGAGTGGAGAGAAGTTATTGTGGATATAAGAGCCCTAAAAAAGGGGTACTCGGAGCCTCATCAGTTTACCTAGAGGAAAAAATCGAGTGGGGTGCAAATGGTTTTTCACTGTCAAATATAAGGTGGATGGTTCTATATAGAGGAATAAGGCGAGATTGGTTACTGAAGATTTCACTCAGGTCTATAGCATTGATTACTAATAAACATTTGCCCTAGTTGCAAAGATGAATATTGTCCAAGTTTGTTATCTCTTGAAGCTAACCGTAATTGGCAAACTGGACCAGATTGACATCAAAAACAAATTCTGAGTTGATTAGCCAGCTGAGAATTCTTTCCTAAAGCAATCAGTGTCAAGATATCTACAGTAAATAAAATTGTTGTGACTTGGTATTGGAGTAAAAGGAGTCGGTCTAACTTATTAAAGGAATGCTTGAACACAACATAAATTGATTAACCTTGTGTTTGTGTATAAATCACTATCATCCAAAACATTCCGGTGACATTAAATCTAATAAAAAAGCTAACAAATTGTGGATGTCACTGTGGAAAGTCTAGTGAAGGTCAATTACTCAACTATTTGAAGTAGGCCATGTAAACTTTAGCATCCTTTAACATCATTATAGTACACGTGGCTTAATCCTATGGCCGACTTTTAATACATTTTTCAGCACATTCTTAGATAATATCCTTTCTATGGAAACTCTAAGCGCAGGTGGTGAGATAAACAAGGTGCTAAAGTTTCATAGCCAAAAACAAAGTGTGAGAGGTAGTAAAAAAAGGGTAATTAACTTTTTTATGAAAATGGAATTAACTAAATTTTCAATAATCTTCCAATGCCTAGACAAAAAAATGTAAAGAATCCAACTTAAATTAACTCCCAAAGTCTATACACTAATTTGGAAATGGAACAAGCTGGTACACATAATATAATATTTAGCTGTACACACACAGACACATCAATAGATAAGTGCTACCATTCGTTAATGCTAAAAGTGTGAGATTAGACATACCAATCGTCGAGTTTCTTCTGGTCTGGGAGAGAAATTTTCCCTCCCTTTAACCAAGTCCATGTATAGTGGAGGAAGCTGCTCAACCAAAGGAAAAACTTGCTTCATAATGGGAGGGCTAAGGTTCTCCAATTGTTTCATGGTCATCTCAGCCTGCAAGTTTCAAATTTAAAGGAACAAAAAATGTTCATGAGTTTATAATTATTGTTGTTGAGAAAATGAAAGGGAAGGAAAAACTGACAGGAACATTATAAAATGTTCAGATCAACCATTGCAAAGTGTAATTCAGATCCTTACCCCAAGGCGAATTGTTGGCAATGAGGCTACTTGAGATAGAAATGGTCCAATACCTTGGGCCATTGGGACAAGAACAGGTGAGAATAATGGAATGGCTATACTGGCTTCCTGAAAGTTGCATGTACAATCCATTTGTTAATTTCACATTGCTGAAGAAAGAGAATTGAGAAGGAATAAATAGATCAATGTGACACTGCTAGCAAATAACATACACTCTGACTAAAGACTGAAAAAACTGTTCTCAACATGGATAAAGGTGTAGAAAAAGAATCGTATTCGAGCAATAATAATAGTTTGCTAATGTCTAGTTTGTAGAACTCTGACATGCAACAAAGTCACACTTGGGCTTCTTGGAGTTAGAACCTTAGGGTTATTTAGGCATTGGACGAATAGGCCCACCCAAACATGCTCTATCTAAATATCAGACTTCTCAAATAAGCCATGTGGCTTATTTGGGGGCTTATTTATAAGCCATTGGTTGTGGCTTATTTTTTAGAACTAAGTCCACCCAAAAAAGCTCTGCTAAAATCTGAAACAAATTCAGTAAACTATAGACTCAGCAAATAGTATTGATAGAAGACTTCACGATTGTAAGTGCAAGCATTGAAGTACCTTGCTGTTGAATGCCATTAATACATTCCCATTTCTTTGCACGGCATACCTTGAGCCTGTCAATCAAAAAAATTTAATAAATTGAAGATGAGCAAATCTGAAATTACTGTGGAAGGATTATAAAGAAAGAAATTTTTTTTACCAATCAGAAGATGAATGACTGATCCCAGAGAATGCCCAATCCCAAAAGTAGGAAGATCCTCTACCTGAGAAAGAAAGCAACTCAAATAACACACCCTGGACTAGGAATTGAAAATTTCTGCACTCTCAGGATTCAAACTTACTGTTTCCTGGAGAACACGAAGACACCTCTCAAATTTAAACTGAACTTCATCAGCAATGAGGAAGTGATCGAAACCACTCGCATAAGGTGTGGCAATAACCAATATACCCCTGCCTCATAAAATGTGCAAGAAGCAAGTAACTAATTTCCCCATTTCTTAAAAAGGATGAATACCATACCAGAAAAGGAATAAATGGAAGAAAGAAAAGGACTTCTGATAGAATACATGATCAGAAGAATTCAATTTGGTGAGTCAAAGCCAGATGTAAAGCTTTAACCCATCAGTAACATCTGACACTACATGATATCAGAACCCAGGCAATATGATAATAAACAACAGAATTATGTCAGAACTCAGAAGAGATATGCTGTATTCATATATTAATCACAGTAGACGATTTATTGTGAAGACGGGAAATGAATACCTACCTAATTGTAAAAACAATATGGACTCAATTAAAATCTTTATCAGTTAGAAAACTACTCACCTATCCGCAAGGCGTTCCAGGAACAAGCGGTAGGTTAGCTGAGGTGCAGCCCCAACAAATATGCCCCCAATAAAATGTACAATTGACCTCAATTTGGAGTTGCTTGGTCTCAAAACCCATGCTCCCTACAAGACACATGGAAATATTTTCAGCAATATTATAAAAATACACACCTTAATGTTTAACCTCCTATGTTTTTTTTTTCTTTTCTTTTCTTCAGGGGATATGAAAGGGAGCCTCCATGAAGGGCAATGCTGCATATTTCTTTTCCTTTGCATTTCCCCAACTCAACATCAATGGTAAAATTGCCCTTGTAACTTAATGCAATTGTGAAATAGCACAAGACAAGCAAACCAAACAGCATCTCAAAGAATGCACCATCATTTGCTTTTATAATTATTATTGATCTATACCATCTTCTCATACAAATCTAGACCTCTCTCTTTAATTAAAAACTTCAAACAGTTAAATTTATTAAAATTAATTTATTTGTGCAGTAAGTTTTCAAGTACTTAATCAAACACGTTGATGTTTCAGCAAACAATTCTACACCAGCTGTTTCTCATGTACTTATAATTGCAATTAAAAAGAAAAAAAGAAAGAAAGAAAGTGGATTCATTTCATGCCATGCTATTCCAGGAGTAAAAATCAATAAAAAGCACCAAAAGAAGTCTAAAAAGCCAATCTATCTTCTAAAATAAACTAGTCATGAAAGCATCATTTTAGCAAGCTCTGAATTTACTTAGTTTATTGTTACATGGATGAAGTATTGTACAAATAATCATTTAACAATACCAAAGTATACCTCAATTTCATTCCAGTCTCCTGAATTACCTCCATCTTGAAATTGCTTTACCGTCTCTGTAAGTACTCTGTCCATAAATCAACATAAATCATAGTTTAATCAATTTTATTTAGAGATAGCAACAAAGAAAATCTAAAATTTGATAATAGTCATTTGTAGTATCTTATCCTAATTACCACAGCCACCCGCCATGGCACTGATACGATAAGTACGTCATTTAATTTCTCATACAGGAAGGCAATAGAGTATTTCCTATTGTGTTCAGCGGAAATCAAGCCTACTAAAGGAATAAACAAGAGGGAAATTTGAAAATTATTACGGAAGGGGAAGCTTGATTCATTTCTGTACCTGTTTTCATTATCTTATAATAATTACAAAATTATTTTCATTTACTTACAGATTCGATTCTTATTTACTTTGATTCCCATACTTCATAAACTACAAAATTGTTTACTTAAATTTAACTAATTGAACTTGGTGATTTTTACTGAAGTTAGAATGAAAGGAAAGAAATGAGGAGCTTAAATAACTCAATAGAAATGCAATTCAGCATGTTTTATGTGGTAAAATGAAGACGAATAGAACTTCAAGATAAAATATTCAACCCCCTGTGAAACTTCAGATACTGATTTATTCAATGCTGTATGGGTAGATAGATGGTCACTAGAGTTTGGGGAAGCTGGCAGCGTATGTTGAGCAGGTGACTTGGATGGGAGATTGTGGAAACTAAAATTTTGCAGTTTTGACACCCAGACTGAGTTAACATTCACAAAAGTTGCATTTTTATAAATTATTAAATAGTACATTAACAATCCTCCTATTTCTTATGGGGCAACAACCGAACCAGCCCTACGAAGCAACAAAACAATTCAGAACTCCATTTTATTTTTGTTTTCCTTTCCTTTCCTTTCCTTTCCAGCGTTTTCTTGTTATTCATATGAAACGTTATCTTAGTGAGTTTCTTTCTTCTTAAACGCATTTATTACGAGAAATAAACCCACGTTGAACCCGAAAATCCTCCAGAAAGGAAAAAAATACAAATAACTTGCATAAGCCAATAGCACTCTAAAAATCTTAAGCTGAAGACATTGAATTAGGTATGAAACAGAATTGGGACATACCTCTCAATATCTCTGTAAAGCTGAATACCAGTTGTTTCCGTTTGATTATTTGTGATGTTGTTGTTGGAGCCGCAACGTATGCTGGCGCAGTGTGTAGAATTACGATTTCTACCAACGGGGAGCAGAATTGGTTGACGGAAATTGCAGATCCGAAAGCGATTATGCGCTGGGATAGAATCGGAGTGTGGGGAAGCAATTCGATACTGAGTGGTCCATAAACAATTCGCCATATTACTCACTACAGTATCAGATTTTTTCTAATTTGTTTTGGTTTGCCTGTCACCTCTCATAACTGCTGGATAGGATAAATACAAAAATTTATCAATCATCGTCATATATATCATCCTTCATACTCAACCTACTGGCAACACCTAAAGTTTCAGGGATGTGTGAAAGAATGTATTTTGGAATGTGTAATTGAAAAAGAATGAAAAGTTTGCGTTTCGATGAAAAATATTATTTTATTAAAAAATGTATCATAAAAAATGAGTAGAATAAAAAAAATAAAAATTTTAACGTGGTTTAACCGGGGCTTATATTTTAAGAATATAGTTTGGAGTAGTTCGGACTTTAGAGTGTATATCTAACATTTTTGAAAGAATAATGCTAGGTTCCTGTTTGTTTCTTATTTTTCATTCATAAAAATGAAAAATATGACAGTTATCCATCATATCAAGATTTCAATTTTAAATTTCTATATCTTGTGTGAGGCTCAATAACGGTTATATTTTTCATTCTCATTCTATAATAATGTGGTTCAAACGGGCCATAATTATCATTATGATGATGAAATATTGGTGATATGACAATCCATCTGAAATAATGGGATTCGACAGTTCATTTTTTTATGAAAGAGAGTGGGAGGAAAAAGAGAAGTGTGAGGAATAATAGATTGTCCATGTTCCATCATCATTATGACAAATAAAATTATTCTTTTTGAAATTTTATAGAGAGAAATGTTTTAATAGTTATCGAACTGTACACCATGTCATGACTTGCTCACTCTCATTGAATTTTGCTCCGTCATTGTCCATTACTTGCTGGATGGACACCGTTTTATTTAATGTTGGCATGGATTACGAAAATATGATATGTCATGTTTACTCCTTCCAAATGTAAACTCCTCTGCCAACTCAGCTCCATTTCATCACTTGAAAACATACTTTTCCAAACCATTTATAATTTCTTACCACATTCAATCCCTAAATCAATTGATTTTGCAAGAAGAACAATAGGAACCCCAACTCCAAAATAGGGAAGAAATTGAATTCGTTGGTGCAAGCTACCTTCGTCCGACAGATCTAAAGTTGAGTAAATAACTGGCATGTTAGTTTCAAACCCCATCCGTTCATTCACTCGTTCAGAAATTCCTCAATTTCCCCTCCAAACCAAAATAAAAATGGATGCTTTCGGCTTCAAATTCAACCTCTGTACCTTATATTATCATCACCGAGCAAAACACCCCATATATAATGAGGGATTCGATTGTTGTCTGAGGCTTTATCATGTAGTGAAGGAAATAGATTGGATATCCCTCCCCGTGCTTATAGTTTAGTGATTAGTGGTCTTTGTAAGGATGGGAAGTCTATGGAAGGTTTTGTTTTTGAGAATATGATTCAAAATGGTGTAGGCCTGATATTGTGATTTATATTGCTTTGATGCTGCATATGCAAGGAATCGAAACTTGGATATAGCTATGGGACTCTTTCAGATGGTGTAAAGTGAAGGGTTTGAACCAAATTAGATTACGTATGGGGTTATTGTGAATGGTTTATGCAAGAGTGAGATACTTGAAAATGCACTACAGTGGTTTGAATGTTATAGAAGTAAAAATGTGTCCATAAATGTTGTGTTCTATTCAAACCTCATTGGTGGCCTTAGTAAGGCAAGGAAAATTGATAAGGCTAAAAAAAAAAAAAAAATTAAGAGATGGTTGAGAAGGGTTGTCTCGGGACTGCTATTGTTATAATGTGCTCATAAATGTCTTAGCAAAGAGTGGACATGTTGATGAAGCACAGACACTTTTCAAGAGAATGGAAGATGAAGGTTGCGATTAGACTGTGTATACTTACATAATATTGTATGAAAGGTATGGAAATTGTTGGGAAATTAAGTTATTACTTTTACTGCTTTTGGCAAATAGTATGTATGTCGTAGTTGATGTAGTTGCTCTAGTATGTAAATGGTCTTCATGTTTGAGAACTATTGTTGTTATAATTTGGGTGTGACTCAAATTTCTTATTTGAAGTATTGAATAATTTTAATTGAAATGCACATCAATGAGAATTCAAGTTTGGAATGCTATTGAAGTCTTATATCAAGTTGAAATTCTATTTTGGAAGTCCATTAGGAATTGAAAATTTGTATTAAACTTGAAGAAGAGATCGGAATGGAGAAAAACACATTTTGAAATCATTTGGAGGATTTCTAGCCGAGATGCAGTGCCTAGGCGCCAAGTCGCAACACCTGTTTTATTAACAGCGAGCTGGCGCTGCGCCCACGGTGTAAAGCCTAGGCGCTATCGCGCTGTTTTCTCTCATTGTTCTTTTTGGATTCGATTTTTTGACATCCTACTTCATCAACAACTTTATTATGAGAGTTTGGATGTCCCCTATATGTTCCCTATAAATATTAGGTTCTTTAAACAATTTTATGATGTGAAAAAATAGATTACTAAAATTATATGATCCATTGTAATTTTTTACCATCTCCATTATCCTTGAGTCAATAAAATCTCCTAATTTATCTGTCATATTCTTGTCTTCTTTTATTATTGATCTAATACTTCATTATTTGTCATATATCTTCAACAATTCATTCCGGTGTTTAGGTTTCAACAAGTGGTATTAAGTAATACATAATTCTTATATTTTCAACATTGCTATTGCTATTAGTGATCCAGGCACATAATACTTCTTTTAACAATAAATATCTTGGTTGTTTCATAACAAAGTAGTATCAGATATATTCCAATATCGGCTTTGTTTATAACAGTTGTACAGGTAGTTGTTTGGAATATCCAGTAGTTGTTGAATGTTCTAATTCATGTGTGCACAAGGACTTCGTGCCATATGTAGATGATTATAAGACTTAGTCTGTTTCTGTAAGTATTATTTGAGAAAAAAATTTCATTGTCCAACAACTCTTCATCTTCCCACACCTCAGCTTCTTTAGCAACACGTTCATCAACTGATTTCGTAGATTCCTTTTCTTGTGCGCTTGCAAGAATCCGTTTGTAAGATCGAGGGAAACTCTCAATAAATTTAGGCAAAAGAGTCTCAGAACAACAAAGTTTCTACCTGTCTTCCCCAGCACAACTACAATATTGCAAAGTTCAAATTGTCTATAGACTTGTGGTTGACTCTTATAATGTTGCAAACCCGATTCGTAGTTGTTAGTATTAATGCACAAGATTATTCAACATTTAATTTATGTGTGATTTACGGTGGTGTTGGTGGGAGGAGGCGGCGATGGTGGTGATAGGAGAAGGCGATGACAGTGGTGTCGGCACTATTGATGTTGGGAATGAGAAATGATTGCAAGTTTTTTTTTTTTTAATTTATTCAATGAGAATTTGTCAAGTTGCCATTTTACCCCTCCTAATTTTGTCAAAATTGATCAAAAATTACTATTCTTGGTCAACTAACGGTCAACTGGACATAAACATCAATTCTTAATTCAAATTCTGACAATTCACATATGAAAATTCACAATATGTGCAGCTAGCAATTACATAATTTTGACCATTTGCTCAAAATGTGCTTGAATAGCAACTACTGAAGAACAACCATTTGCAAGGTAAAATTCATGATTATCAATTATTCAAAAAATTACACAAGTCTAGACCCGGTGTTCAAACGTCCGACAGTAATGAAGCCATGATTTGAACTTAACAACCGAAAATTATTACAGAGAAGAAATAGTGAACATTCAAAACTTAACGATCAAATATAAAAAATGGGTAACTGAAATGGATTAAATATACCTTTATTTTGTCCAAGGCCCCGTGAACGTATAAGCATGGGGAGGAATCCAATCATTTTTATTTCATTTCATGTTAAAGTCTCGGAAAAAAATCATAATCCTTCATTTCATTTGAATTTTTTCTGCTCAGTGATGATAATTGAAGGTACAGGGGTTAAGCTTGAAGCCAAAAGTATCCATTTTATTTTGGTTTGGAGGGAAAATTAAGGAATTTCTGAATGAATATAGAGGATGGAAATGGATAAAAAGGATGAAAATAAATAGAAATGATAGTTTGTGCAATTAAAGATATAATTAATTGTGATAATACCACAAAATGAAAAGTAATGACTTTTTCGTAATAATAGTGAAATGTATAAAATATATGTTATGTGAAATGTATAACTATTACGCTGGAAAAGATGGTCAGTGTAGTTCTACTTTCCAAAGTTATTTTTCAAGAAATATTTCAACAAATGCATATAATTTATGAAATTATTTAGAGACCAATACTAGTGTTCCCTCATTTAGTTCTAGTTCGTCAATATTTAGAGTAATATATGTCAGTGGTACAATTCTTGAAATTAACCAACTAAACTAATTAATGAGAATTTTAGTAGAAAGTGGTGGTGTGAAGTTTTATTTTATTCATTGAATAATCACACTTTATATGTAGTACAAAGCTCCTAAAACCCGGCATCGGCAACCACTACATGTAATAAAGGAATTAAGCAATATAGTGATGAACATCCAAATTAAGGAAAGCTAAATATGAGCCAAATAATCCCATGATCTTTGGCCCGAGTTTATTCTTGATTTATATTATGTGAAATAGTTGCATGATTGTAATCATTTGAATTTATATTCCTTAACAATTTATGTAAACAAATTATAAAAGAAATCATATAAAAATATTGTTATTACAATGGAGCCAAAAGGAAGTGGGAAATTATATAGTATCGTATTTAATTGTTAGATAAGTGAGTAAGACGAATATGCAAATTTGTTACAAATGTTGAATAAAAATTAAGTATCGTAAGTGTTTTCAAAGGTGCAGTGAGTATTGTCAAATACGTAGTGAGTGTATTTCAACCCAAATTGACGATGATGTTAGGTTACTGCATTCCCTTCCAAGTGCCAAGGAGCTGAATCCTAAAACAGTTTCTTTAGCTGATGTTTTCAATTTCAACTGTAAGTTCACTGATAAAATAAGAAGAATCAAGATCCCTCTCCCTCCTGTAAATGAGAAGAAGAAGGTTACTGAAGATGTGACAGACGGTATGCCATTGATACCTATATTGTGCGAATCATGAGAAGTAGGAAAGTCTTGGGCTATCAGCAGTTAGTTATGGATACGGTAGCATCGGATGCTACATTTAGTTTAGGTTGTCGAGTTTTATGTGACGAACGATCAAAACTAAAAGAAGATATATTGGAGGTCAAATGTTTGAAGTATTGGGAATGTGCGGAATTACGTCTACAAGAACAAGTTGACANNNTTTTATGTGACGAACGATCAAGACTAAAAGAAGATATATTGGAGGTTTTAATATGTTTGAAGGACTGGGAATGTGCAAAATTAAGTTTTCAAGAACAAGTTGACAGTATAATAGCCGAAGAGTTGCAGCCGATCAAACATAAGATATTGTAAGTTTTTAAATTGATTAGTTTCAAAAAATACGTAATTTCTAAATTTTTTTGTTTCAAGAAAAATTGTACACAAAAATATTTTATTCGTATACAGTTTTAACTCTTTTTACGATAATTGTAGTCGATTCCAAGTCTGGATAAATGAGGAGAGTTTTAACTTTTATAATACATATAAACTGTACAAATTTTAAATTCTTTAAGTACAAAATGTAGATTTTACAAAAAAAATCGAGCCGACTCGGGCCGAAAAAAGCTCGAGCTTTTTTTTTTACTCGACTCGTTGACATGGCTAGATATTATGTGCTAATTACTTTTTTAATAATTTATTTGAGACTCGTTTGCACTTTTTAAAAAAATGGGATAATAATTGTAATTAGTTATTTGTTTTTCTTTTTATTTAATTTAAATAAGATGATATATTTATCATTTCACAACTTTTAATTGAGAAAATTAATAAAAATGACATTTTACACAATAAAATATTGAAATAAATGTGAAAAAAGAAGAAAATGAAAAGTTAGGAACTTAGTTGGAAAGGTAAGTGTTCTTATCTACAATGGTTTGAGACAGCTTGTTTCCTCTTCAAACCTAAACGTGTTCTCATTTCACGTTATGTCGAAAAAGGTAAATGTCAGTATATATTTTTTCGAGTTGAATAATTCATAAAAGTTTCAACATCAAGATCAAGAGAATTGCCTCATTTACGTATTATTGTAACACCTGCTGACATTTTTTATAATAATAGTGAAAGGTAAACGAATTACTCTAAATTAATTGTTAATTTTGATTTAAATTTTTATATTATTTTTTTAGCTAAATACTTTTTCCATTTAATATATTTTTTTTACACCCGAACGGATGAAAAGCATCCACGTCATCTCCCGCCTCCCGATGTTATGCCAATGTCCACATTAACAACGAACGTAAGGCTGCAGCCTCTAATTCGTCAATGACAATTTGGGTAATGTGAAAAGTCGGTTCATAAACCCTCCTCTATTCCAATCGAATCTCGACAAATTCATTTCCTGTTACGAAAACCTGTTTCGCGTGTGTTCTTCCCCATAACTTCACAAATGTCGTTCACGAAAGTGGTGATTGAACAAGAAACGGACTCCGAACAAGAGAGTTCATCTGGAGAAGAAAATGATCAAGTCGATGATTACCCATCCCAAGAAGAAGAAGAAGATGATGATCAAGTAGTAGAAAATGAGGCTTCCACTTCGACGTCGAGGAAAACAAAGACGAAACACATCACTATTTCTCTCAAGAAAGTCTGCAAAGTAAAAATTAAATTCCTTACAACTCCATATTCTAAATGTACTTTAATTTTCAACATTTTTAAGTCGGGTTTGAATCCCTGTATAGTTTCTACCTGTTGACAGTACAAAAAAACAAATAGGAAATTTATCGGGTTGCATTAGACTATTGAATTGCCATTATTGTGTGCAGGTATGCAAGAGATCGGGTCATGAAGCAGGATTTAAAGGGGCCACGTATATTGATTGTCCAATGAAACCCTGTTTCCTCTGCAAAATGCCTGGTAAATATCTTTTAGCACAATGTAGTTACAACTTACAATCTCAGTGCCGTGCTTTTGAATGTGGCAATGTTATGCTCTTTATCGTTCATCTTTTGTTTTCAGATAATACTATTAATAGTTCATTACTATTGTAGTTTGAGATTCATGTTGACTCCTCTATTTTTGGTATTAAAGGCCACACTACAATCAGTTGTCCTCATCGCGTGACTACAGAATTTGGCGTCATCCCAGCACCCCACAGAGGAACTCATAATTCACTTGAATATGTTTTTGCTCGTCAGCTTCGGCCTCGCATTTCTGCAGTAATTTCTCTCTCGTGTTTTTACAACATTACTGCATTCCTTTCTCTGAATTTGTTATAAAATATCCCATTGTTTCACAGGCTTAGTGATTCCCCCTATTTCTGGTGACTTTATCATGTTTTATTTTACTTTGATCAGAGATCTGGAGAGCTGCAGAGTTACGTTGTTAGTCCCAAGGGCAGGATTAATACAAAGGGGGTTGTGAGTACCAGGGTTCAATTTAAATCTCGCTTAAGGGAAATGTCATGAATCCTGAGATGCGATAGAAGTCCGTGAGGGGTAAGATGGATTCAAAATCTCCCAGAACGGACAATACGTAAGTTAACGGCTTGGGCACATAGGTCGATATTGTTACACCCCCTTTAAAAACTCACCATTGAAGGAGACATCCATACCAAAGCAAAAATCTGCGTTCACACCCTCTTTTCCAAAATTCTCCTCCAATACATCTTCGACTTTAATTTGTTCTCCATAATTCTACGTCATCCATGTTATCATACTCAATTGAAGATTTGATTACATCGTGCACCTGAATATCAATCTCCTTGTCAAAATAGGTGGGCTATCGTAACTTTCGTTGTCCAAATCCACAAATATTTCCGACTCAATAACAAGTTTAAAAATCGATTCACAACGATTGTCTAATTCATCGCCGACACTAGGAGCCATCAGTAGTCCATTGGTTTGTTGAAAATGGAATATCGTCCCTTTCACTTGCCTTGGATTCCATGTATATCGCTATTGAACATAACAAACACACTCAAAAACATTGAGAAGTAACGAGTACTGTGGAGAGGAAAACAAAAGAGAGGGGAGATGCACCGTCCAAAATAGAGGATATTATGCGATTAATGAGATTGCATGTAGTGAGGGCAACATCACTCCAAAAAGTTTAGGGACATGCATATGACAAAGAAGAGTACGGGTAACTTCTATCAAATGACGATTTTAGTGTTTGGCAAATCTATTTTGTTGTGGAGTATATGCGCAAGATGTTTGATGAATAATGTCTTTGGAAGAGTGTACTAAACTACATATTAATATTAGGACTAGAATGGGCATTGTCCAAGCCTGCAACACTAGTTCGGGAACCATTAGTAAAAGAGACGTTTGGAAGAAATAAAAAGATGATAATCAAGAAAGAGAAGTAGACAAACCAATCATGTAATTAGTTGCTCCAGAATCTATAATCCATGGATTGTGAGAGGATGAAAATAGGCAATGAAAAGATGGAGTCCATGACCGAGCGAGAGTGGTCATAGAAGTGGAAGTGGCTCGTTTATGAGATAAGAAATTAGCAAACTCATCTCGTGGTAAAATAAGAAATCACATTCTAGTGTTGAACTAGTGTTAGCCACTAGTCCAGATTCAACTTAAGTCTCTTATTAGACAAAGGTTTTGGGTTTGAATCCTGAGAGACGCGATAGAAAGCCGTGAGGAGGGTAAGTGGGCATAGGCTCACCCAAAGTGGATAGTATGTAAGCTAACGATTTGAGTATAGAGACCTGGGTCGTTACACCGTCTACCCCTGAATGAGCCACCCTGAGCAATAAAAAACAGAACGATCTTGGCCAGGTGTATTATCCAATAGTGTAGAGCGCTGAATACAAGAGAATGTCTCTACAAGACTGGGAAGCTCTTTTGAAGACTACCTTAAAGTTTGGTGGAAGACCAATAAGGAATTTAACAACATTAATGTCTTCTCGCTGTTTTTCTGTAACCTACAAATCAAGAGATAGAGGTTGATGAACATTCATTTCCTAAAACACGGCCAAAAGCTTCTTATATTCAACAAGGGTGGAAGAGCCCTTCTCAAGCTTAAAGCATTGTTTACACGTCTCATAGATTCGAGTAACATTTCTAGTTCCAGAATGTATATGTTTGAGATGCTTCCAAATTTGCTTAGCCGTCGACATATAGAGAGATGATGACCCGATATGATGCTCAATACTACTAATCACAAGTCCAATGGTCGCGTTATCCTCTTGATCCTACCGATTGTTGAGAGTAGAATCAGCTTTTGCAGAATCACTTTATGAGGATTTGGCAGACAACTTGTATAAAATCAAGTGGTCAAATAAACACTTACCCTGCAAGACCTCGACACACCTAGCCAACTAAGTGTAATTTCTTTCATTCAATTTTTCGGGAGCCATGGGGCTAGTCGGATTGAAATCGGTAACGAAGTCCAATTCGGCACCAGAAATCTGGCAGCTTCCCAATACGCACCAACGACTGCAGAACCATCAGAGAAAAACCCACTACAACCATTGCCCGGCCACATGATCACCAATTAAGAAGAAACAGTTGACGTCGAAGATTTGTTGCAACCCCTGACTGCTACTACTACCACTGCTACTATAGTCCCTGTCTGTTGCCACACATGATGCAGCTGGTCATCAACATACCGAGGTTCTATTGTCTTTTAATCAACTACAACTCCGCCAACACCTTCAACTATGGAGGTCGAGTTCACTACACGGGACAAAGGCCAGAACAGAAAAGAGAGGGGACTTTCAGTGGTGCAAGAGCAAAGAAAAAAGAGAGAGAAGAAATTGGCGGTTTGCTCAAGGGAAGAAGAAGTGAAAGAAAATACCAAACTCTAAAAAAATGGCTCTTATATCATGTTTAAACGAGAGTTTGGCATAAGCATTAAAGAAGAAAGTAATTCTCTTCCTCTCCTTCACTTTCATTATATAGAGAAAATCAATAGTACACGTATGGAAATAGAGTACAAATATGGAAACACAACAAATCTCTTTGTACTCTTGCCTAATCTACGTTATTCTAATTTATTTATTTCCTTAACACGATTAAATACTTGTTGCACTTTTTTCCTTCCAAAACTTCACCTTTAGGGACACACTCATCAACTCTTCTTAAACCCCATTTATAGACAAATAATCAAATATCCATTGTTGGATACAGTATTTCGGAATTGAAAAGGGTTTGAATTGCGTTTTGATTTTGAAACGGTCTCAAAAAACTTTTATAGATGAAAGCTTCTGGAAAGTTTCTGCTTAACCTACTCTGATGTAATAGACTAAAACCATTAGTGGAGGGTTTTTGAGAAGATAACAGAGATTGAGCAATGTGAAACAATCCAAAAGAGAATGAAATGTCTTCTGAAAAACTAAAGATCTTAAAATATTTTAATGTGTTTGTATAGGTACAGAGACATCGAAAACTGTTATCATTCTTTAAGAAATCATGTGAATGGTTAAGAAGGTTGTAATATATACTATATTAAGAAGAATAGCAGCCTGAGAGCTTGTTTAAAATAGGAAAGTGATCGAGATCATGACAAGAATAAGGCAAAGATATATTTTAATTAGGATTTATAACGAGAGTTCGATTCCAAATATATTTTGTTAGATTATATTAGATTAGATTACTTTTGATATTTTAAAGTAATTATAGTTTATTAGGGGCCTGTTTGAGCCCCATTTTTTTTTTTTTAGAATGTATTTTAGAATAGTAGATTGATGGAGAATATGTGGTTAAAAATGAAGGAAAAATGTTTGGATTGTGTGTAATATTATTTTATTGAAAAATGTGATTGAAAAGAAGAGAGAAAAATGTATTTTGAGAAAAATGAGGATCAAACGAGGTCTAGAAGTTTGTTACCTTTTTACCTTCTTTTTAGCTCTATAAATAGGGGGGTTTATTCATTGTAATTCACAATCAGAATATATGAATAAACATTGATTTTCCTCTTGCCCTCAATTCTTCTCTTCTT
>CAIGRB010063465.1:30981-62453 GCA_903798255.1 Fraxinus quadrangulata
TTAATATTATAATAAACAAAGCTTAAATACTTTAAATGTAATCAAAATATAGTTCAACTATTAAAATATGTGGCGTTAATATAATTACTCCAAGGATAGTTAAATTAACACCGTAATTTTTATTTGTTACACTAAATTGTAATTAAAGTTAAACTTTTCAATCTTTGCTAATTGTAACAATTATTTCTTTAACTTTTTTCATTTAATTTTTATCTTCGACATTCTGTTAGTTAGTATGTTTCGTACTTGATGATGATTTATATATAAAAATTTTTTTCTATGTTTTGAAATAAGGGAAATAATAAGTTATTATACGTTATTTCAATGGACATTTGAATATAAAATATGTTAATTAATGAAAAGTTTGAGAATAAGAATGACATGAAAAATTTCTTTAGAAATATAAGTTCTATAATGTGCAAATATTAAAATCTTAAGTACAATTAAAATGTGATGTAAAAAATAAGATTTGTGGTGCAAATATAAAGCTACTTAGCACAAAACGTCTCTACCTTTGTGGTTGATTTTGGAAACCGTCCATACATTTCATTTCTTGGCATTCATATCCTTATTTATCAATTTTCGTACACTGAACGTCATTTTCACCATATTTTGACCATTTTACCCTCAATTCAAATAAAACAAAAAGAAAAGAAAAGAAAACTAAAGAATTAATTGCAGTCATGTTCTCAAAATTTTTAAAAAGTGCAAATTAGTCCAAAAATCCTCACCTCTCTTCAAAACTATAATCCAGTAAAGTAACAGTCCTTACGCTCTAGCGGTGGTACTTCTAGAGAGAGATTTTTTATTTTTTAATGTTTTAATAAGGATTTTGGACTAATTTGCATTTTTTAAAAAATTTGGGAGCATGACTGCAATTAATTCTTTAGTTTTTCTTTTCTTTTCTTTTTGTTTTATTTGAATAGAGGGTAAAATGGTTAAAAAATAGTGAAAAAGGACGTTCAGAGCACGAAAAAGTGATAGTTAAGAGTTTAAATGTCAAGAAATGAAAAGTTGAGACGGTTTTCAAAATCAACCCAAAGATAGAGACGTTTTGTACTAAGTAGCCAAAATATAATTACCTTATTCTAATTTTCTTCAGGTCTATACACGCAAGTCCAAATATACCCCTAACAAAACAAAAAATCCCATGTAAAAATCTAGGGTTTTGACGCTGCTTACTATAAATACTTGCGTTTCACAATTCGTGCGGAAACCTCACCTGTTCACCGTAGTTAGGCTTTTTCACTTGCAAACCCTAGCGGCCTTTCTTTCAGCAGAAGAGGAAGAATGGGGCACTCCAACATCTGGAATTCTCATCCCAAAACCTACGGCCCTGGCTCCCGCACTTGGTATAATCATCTCGGTTCATTAATTAATGTTAATTTCTGGAATTTTGTTTGTTATTTATTTAATTACTTTTTGTCGATGTATACTTTTCTTAATCTTGTTTGCTACCTCTTGTTGATGAAAAGTACCCAATTTTCGTTGTTTGAAAGGACTTGAGGAAGGTGTTTAGTAATTTGAGCAATATATTGATGTTTCTCTACGTACATTATTGGTGCTTCGGCGCACTTATCTTTTGATCTAGTCAATTTGATCCGTGATGCTTAATCTGAACTTACAATAATACACTAGTCAATTTGATCCGTGATGCTTAATTTGAACTTACAACAATACACTAGCATTACAACAATTTAATAATCTTATAGTTGTCTATTTTAAATCCGAACTCAAAGTCCTGGTTAAATTTCCTTGCAATTCATAAATGTGAATATGATGGTTTTAAACAAAGGGCATCTGCAAGTATTTTGAGGCTTATGTTCGTTATTTTGAATTCCTTTCTCATTTATTCTTTGTAAACCCTCTTGTCAATTTTATATGGTTTTCTGCTTTGTTCTATCAGTTTTGACTCTGAAAGTGTGGATATATTTGGGTTTATTTTGTTCCTTTTTGGGCCCTTTAGTTTGTTCGGAGTTCTTCTCATATAGTCATATTTGGGTATAGAAGCTTTAATTTCTCAATGGATTTATCATGCTTCATGAGGTGCTAGATATGATTTTGGCCCCATGAATTCAGATGAGGGCAGTGTAAACTATTGTGTTTTCATACTTGCAGCAAGCTGAAATCATATATAATAGATGTTGTAATTAAGAGCTTTCCAAGTTCTCTTGTTCACTTCTTACATTTTGCAACTTTCTTTTTGAGAAAGAAGATTATTTTTACCTTCTCTTCTAGTACATGCTGTCCCTACACTAAAGCATACATAACTGTAATTTTTGACTAAGTTTTTTAAACTCGCCATCTTTAATGTGTTGATTTAATCATGAAAGAGATACAATGGGAAGTACCTCTAAATTTTGTATATTAACTAATGGTGATTTGTATATAGTTTGAAGAGACATCGGCATAACTGGAAATGAACTTCAAAATTCTCTCGAGTAACTAGTACCAACTCAAAAAGTTTTAAACCACTTGATTTTAGAAATAAGCCATCTTATCCAACAATCAACAAGAATTTTTTTATTTTTTTCCTCGTGTTTTCTCATGGGAGTTGAGCATAGGTTGACATTTTAAATACTTTAATTTGGCAGCCGTGTTTGTGGGAACCCCCATGGTATAATTCGAAAGTATGGGCTCATGTGCTGCAGACAATGCTTTCGTAGCAATGCTAAGGAAATAGGCTTCATCAAGGTAATCAGCTGAATTTTCTAGAAATATTTTGATGACATGGGTTTCTGTACAAAGCTTTGTATATGTAGTTGTATCTGTATTTACTTGGAGATAGGTTTTCGATGGATTTTGTCATAAGCTCTACATCTATAGAGAGGTGGATTCAAGTGCAACATTGTAAAACTTTGCTAGCATGATTATATCATCTGTTGGTTCTTTGTCTACATAGGCTCACATTTTTTTTATAGAATGACTAATTATCGTGAAAATTTGTTTTTGCAGTATCGCTAAGCAGATCAAGCCAAGTTTTGTATTAAGAGGAAGATTTTTCTTAATGGAATGCTTTCAATTATTTCAGATTTACCTTTTTAAATCATCTCCTCTCTTCGCTCTGAAAATGGATGTATTGAGAATGATTATTCCAAGTTTATAATTGAACTTGAAGTGATATTTGAATAGACAAATTATATTTGCTTATTTCATAGTTGTGCCCATTGCTTCCATGATAGTCATTGATGTTTCTCTGCACAACTTGAATTTAGTATTCCCATTGTGTACTATGGAAGGCAGATACTTCTCAAAGATTACTTCAAATTTGTATTCTACTTTGAATTGTAGAATCGTGAAAGCTTAAGAAACATTTATATATGCTTTGATTATGAACTGGGTCATAGGCAACATCAAACTTAGCCCCTATTTGTCTCCCTCAAATAAAATTATATAATTCTCATAATCATTTTCAACTGTAAATTCATATAATAAATATTTTGCATGGAAATTTAAAACAGTTCTTTACTTTTTAACTACTCCAAAAAAATTACTCTAGAACATCATTCTTTTTTCAATAATGATCATCAAACAGGGGCTTAGCTTTGTTATTGATGAGAATTTGGAGTTGCTACATGACCTCTTTTGCCACGCTCACGCAGCAGACCAGTTTGATTTTATTTAAAATATATTTTTCTTCGTATATTCATTTTTAACCACATTTACATAATAAAATATTTTGTTCGTAAATATAAAAATTTTCTTTTCTTTTTTAATGAACATTCTTTAAAAAAATAATTATTATTTAAAATATTATTTTCCGTCAATTTCTTTTTATAATGGTCTTCAAATGGGGGGTTAAATGTTCTTTTCAACCTTTTAATCTCATTCTATGGGACACACGGTCACACACTAATGATGTACAAAAACAATCTATACTAAACATAAGCCTAATACGTGTATTAAAATACAAATTGTAGAGTGTCTGTGAATGTCTGGAAAGCTACTATGCAAATGCAATAATCAAGAGGCTAGTGTGCAAAACATAAGCTTGAAAAAAATATACGACAATATTTGTTAATTGTTAATTTCAATTTGGTCCCCGTTATCTTTAAAATATATTATTCTCTCTCTTAATTTCAATCACATTATTCAAAAAATAATAGTACACGCAAATTCAAAATTTTTCCTTATTTTTGAACAACATACTCTTCATCAAATCACCGTTTTAAAATGTATTTTTGCCAAAAAAATAAAAGGGGCTCAAATAGGCTCTTAATGTGCTAAATGTGTTTTAAATAATTGTATTTTACAATTTTACGGCCCCGTTCGTGACGGAGAAGCAAAGTTGTTAAGACTTAAAAAAGGAGATCACTTAGAGAGTGGGTTACCTAATTGCTTATTTAACAAACACCACTATCTGGACTTTGGAACTAATTAACTATTAGGGTGTACTTTAAGTCACATGCCTTCCAATACTGCAAACACCAAAACATGTTTACTACTATTTATCGTGTTTTAAGATTCGATCCGACTATCGACCAGAAAGTTAAGAGTTCGAGGAATGTTTAGTCGAAATTGAATAGATGGTAAAAAGTTATTAAATAATTTTGCAAAATGTACGTGAGTATGTAAATTTCTTTACTTTTTTTTTTTTTGGTATTTATTTTATACTCTTTTTTACTAATTCTTAATAATTATGAAATAAATAAAGTACAAAAATATATTTTAAGAGTGTATTAAGTTTATTAATTTTTAATAAATTAATAAAGTATAGTAAAGCGGGCTATTATTTCCTCGGGATTCCTCCCTCTCTCATCATGGTTGTACGGTTTATATTTGTAAACTAATTGGTAATAGCTATTCCACACCGAAAGAAATGAAGGGATGTGAAAGATGCGTGAAGTTATTTATCATTGTGATAATGAAATATTAATATATGATAATCTATTTAAAATAATGAGATTGAACAGTATATCATCATAATAATAAATAACATTTCTTATAAAAGATAGGCAAAAGCCTATAAATTGGCACCTTAAATGCAGAGTCATAACATTTAGCCATTTGATAAAAATAAATATTTTTATAAGAAAACTCAACCCTTTAAAACAAGTCAAACTAGGAATGGTTCAATGGGTCTTCGAGAATTTGCAATGTTGCCGGTTTTTAATGGCATATTTTTCTTGTCTAACCAGTAGGATCGGACTGATTTTTGTAACATTGGCATTTATGTTCATGATACATGATCGTGAAATTGTAATTTTGTTAGAATCTATGAGATAAGGTACAATGAGACTGCTCGATTACTGGAAAATGAAAAGAAATGGGCGATTGAAGATACATTTTTACTTAAATCAATTGCATATGCTATAGGAGTTAAAAACATTTTGGTAGAGTTGTACTAGGATTTTGAATTGTGTAGTAAATGAGGTTGTTGGGCTGCATCTTATCATTAGTTGAGTTATAAGATTCTTGCATTCCAAATCTAAGTATGTTCCTCGCTTAGATTCTGACGTAACTCTTATGCATGCTTGATAATTTTCTCTTAGTAATAATCACTCGTGAATTATTTTTTGAGTTTTTAACTACTTAGTAAACTCAACGATGCAAGGTAGTGGATCTCTATGCTCAAAATGATCTTTTGGACAGATTACTAAGTGTGTACACATGATCAAGTGTGTATATGTGAGCTTAGAGAAAGGATTGCATTGAAACAATATGTTTGTTTGTTAATGATGAATTATTAATCATCCCCTTATGACACATCATCACTCATTGACGCATTGTTGCTAAATTCGAAAATTTGGAGCTCTCGTTGAACTCAGAGCCAAAGCGTCTTATGATTCATTCAGTTGCTCGAGCCTCGGCAATTTAGGTATGTAATCTTGAATTGTTGTAATGAGATTTATACATACATACAATTCAATATATTAATTAAGACATGATATTCTTTTGAATTATCGCATTGTTTGGTTCTTATTTTCTAAAATTAAGTTTTTTCCATTTTTTTTTAAATTTTAACTACATATTTTTGTAAGATTCACAATATTTCATCAATTTTTCAACTGTACATTTTATTAAAATCAATTAAAAATTGATTTTAAGCCAAGCCAAACGGTGGCATACTTGCAATTTGTAATCGAAAACTAAAAACGTGTATTGCCGTGTTCTACTAGTGTTGTTTCCACGTATAAGCGAGAAAAGATTCAGAAATTGCCTGTGAGGACTAAAGTTTGCATGTCAAGTCAAGGATTTAAAGCTTATTCACAATGTACATTTTTTTGTTTATTATTATTTGGAGTTGGAATTTTAGATCTTTTTCATTAATTCATTTGGTTAATTGTTACATTTATTATTACACCTTTAGCAACCACAATAAACATTAATTTTACCTCATCATTCACTCTTCAAACTTGTTATGTACAAAATAATATAATAAACGCGGGTTTTTTTTTTTTAAATTTTAACTCTGCAAAATATGTATAGATTAACCGTACGAGAGAAAAATACATAAAAATTAGAAAAAACTCCATGTTTGACCGAACTAACTAATCCTCACCTTAAGAGACTCGCAAAAAGGGTCAACGATACGTTGATAAACGATCAGCTAGTAGATCATGCTATCAAGCATCAATATATTACACCCGAAGACAATATCTAGACCCATATTTGACATATATTATTTTAAAATGCATTTTCAACGTCACATTATTCAATAAAATAATATTTTTTTATCATATCAATAATTTTTCTTTACTTTTGAATCACATATTTCTTATTATATCGCTATTTATAATACATTATGTCCTCAATAATATCCATCAAATACCCCGTAATTAATAATAGCAAATTTCTCTTCTATCACGTTGTCGATTTTGATAACTCTTTGTGCTAAAATAGAACGATCAATCCTCTGCAATTTGTGGACACAATATAAAGTAATATCAAATACATATTTGTTTACTCTTGTTGACTTTGGCATCCAAAATATAATGGAAGCGTTGATCCTCCTTTCTTTTTGCACCAAAATAAAATAAATAAATAAATGCACAAATTTGCTTCAAAAGCAAGGGGGGTAGAGAGTAGAGACTGAAAGGGGCGTCGCATCCCATTGTAAACCAAATAACGACAAAGTTATAAGTGGAAAGATTTTGTGACAACTTTAATTTTTGTTCCGTGACTCCACTTTTGCAAATTTCTCGACACCAACCTTGGTTGAAAAATGACCATGTGATTATTAACCTGAAATTATACTGTTTTTATTGGAAGAATGTGTAGTTAAAAAGTAGAAAAATATATATTTAAATTTACGTGTAGAATTATTTTACTAAAAGAACTTGTGGTTAAAATCAATTTGAGAAAAAAATGAGTTTTTTGAGAATAAGATTCAAACAAGAACTTAGCCTCGTTTGACTCCCATTATTTCCCATTAAATTATAATTTATTTTTCTCTTCCTTCTTATTAATCACATTTTTCAATAAAATACTATTACACCAAAAAAAATTTCTTTCCTTTTTAACTGCACATTCTCTAAAAAGTTACTATTCGTCTTATTGTAACGTGGAATAATGGAGCCAAATCAGAATTTGCTTCTTTTTACTGTTAGAATTAGAGATTAGCTTAATACGAATTATTTTAGGTCAAATTTAATAACGTATTACATTCTTATATTATATTTATATATACTTGTTTGTAGTCTTAGCAAGTTAAAGCCTTTTTAATTAAACCAAGGGCAATGAGCTTTCATAACTGGTAGGCTGTTGTCCTCGTCTACAACGTGAATAGAGAAATAAAACAAATCGTGTTAAGATTGAGGCTCGGTAAAGCTACCTCTTAAGGACCGAAATCTATGTTATAAGAATATATATTTTCTTATTCGGTACTGTAATTGATAATCATCAGATCTCAACAAATTTTATGGTGATCTATATTGATTTCGATTTTTGTAGTTGTGTCGGTTCTTACTGTCATCTTATCTCTTAAGTCGAAAGATTAATTTTATTAAATAAATTAATATATCTTTGAATTAATCTAGTTGTACAACTAATTTGTCATGCCATTAATTTAAAAGGCAATTTTTTAAAATGTGATGCCTTTCAAGTGTGTAGTCGTAAAGAAAATTGTATGAGCAGCATGATTGTATATCTTGTTTTGGGTACATAAATATTGTTCTATATCATGTGTGTATATAATAATTAAAAAAACTAGATAGTCAACTTTAATATACAATAAAACTATAATTATTTTTATTATTATTATCATATAATTAAATTTCATAGTTAGATTAAGTTATAAATTTTGTGGGGGCTAATAATGAGGAGTTAACAGTTGAGACAGTCCATCAACCTCAATCAGCGAGTTTGGAACCAACAAATGCAAGCAGTTATGTAATTTTCTCATCATTAAAATATCAAGATTAAAAAATTAAAAATCACTAAAACGAGTAAAAATTTATTAAAAAAGAAAAGTTGTAACATTGGTTCGCGCAAGGAACATCCAAAGTTCACCCCTTTACCCAGTGCCCACTGGCCACTCCTAGTACGAAAAACTCTGTGCCCCCAAATCTCAACTCCCCACAACACCATTTCTGTCCGGCTGTCCCTATGTCTCTCTTAATTCTGGCCTGAAAATCACAACTTTTTTTCAGTTTTTTTAGGGAAATCAGCTGAACTGTAATCCACTACCTTTATACCAAGAAATCTTGGGAAAATGTGGAATCTTGCAAAGACCCATTATGGTATCTTGAGTTACAGTGGGATTTCTTGATTTTTATTGCAGGTTTGCGTATGGTGATGATAAAAGGGCTTCTAGGTAAGATTATTTTGGTTTGAAAGTACAATGTGAGAGGTGAATTTCCACTTTTTATTCTGTGTGTATGTGTATGTACTTTCTTGGTTGTGAAGATGGTGGCTGCTGTTTCTGAAAACCCCAAAATCATAGCTTCAAGAAGACCTCCATTATTGTCTTCCGAAAAAGATGATTGTAATGGGGTTTCAAACAATCCCAGGAGGCCCAAATCACGAATTGTTTCTTCAAGATACATGTCCCCTTCAACTTCCACGTCCACTTCATATTCATCCTCAGTTTCCTCATCTTCCTCTTCTTCTGGAAGGTATCCCTCTCCTTTAGTTTCAAGAAACTTGACCCCGGTGTCAAAGATTCCTTCTTTATGCCCCAGGAGGTCTGTGTCCGCAGACAGGAGGCGGCCCGTGGCTGCCAGGCCTTTAGCACCTGATCTTGATTCCAAGCATGGGAATTTGACTGAAGTTTCCGCAGCCGCTAAGTTTCTGGTCACTTCTACTCGGAGTTTATCAGTTTCCTTTCAAGGCGAAGCCTTTTCTCTACCTTTTAGTAAGAGTAAGGTTGCCCCGCCTTCACCTAATTTGAGTAGTGTGAGGAAGGGTACGCCAGAGAGGAGGAGAAGTGGTACTTCATTGAGAGGAAAGGGTGACAGGGGAGGAGATCAAGTAGAGAATTCTAAGAGTAAGGTTGCCCCGCCTTCAACTAATTTGAGTAGTGTGAGGAAGGGTACTCCGGAGAGGAGTGCTACTCCATTGAGAGGAAAGGCTGAGAGGGGAGGGGATCAAGTAGAGAATTCTAAGAATGTTGATCAGCATAGGTGGCCGACAAAGAACCGGCTGGTGAATCCATTGTCGAGAAGTTTGAATTGTAGCAGTGGTGGTGTAGAGAGGAGTACGCTCATTGGATCTGGGAATGTGGTTCGAGCATTGCAACAATCTATGATTGATGAGAGGAGGGCGTCACTTGATGGCAGGTTGAATCTTGATTTGAGCTATTCAGATCTTTTAAAGACAGCTCAACAAGTTATAGATAGGAATTTGGCTAATAACGAGTCATCTGTACCATCTGATCTCACTGCATCTGATTCAGACAGTGTCTCTTCTGGTAGTACATCTGAAGTTCAAGAAAGTGGAGGGGATTTCCGTGGAAGAAGTGGTCCCCGTGGTATTGTTAATTCGGCTAGGTTTTGGCAAGAAACCAATAGTCGGTTGAGGAGGTTGCAGGATCCAGGCTCTCCTTTATCAACGAATCCCAGTTCAAAACTAATTTTGCCTCCAAAGTTGAAAAAGTATGCAAGTGATGGTCCATTGTCATCCCCTATTTGTGGAGGTATTAGACCTGCATCTCCGAGCAAGCTTATGACACCTGTGGGATCATCTCCATCCCGGGGAATTAGTCCATCTCGTGTCAGAAATGCTGTTAGCACCATTACTAATAATTTCAAAGAGACACCATCAGTTCTTAGTTTTTCTGTTGATGTTCGGAGAGGGAAAGTAGGTGAAAACCATATTGCGGATGCACACTTTTTGAGGCTTCTGTATAATCGGCACCTCCAGTGGCGTTTTGCCAATGCTAGGACTGAAGTGATCTTGCTGGTGCAGAGACACAATGCAGAGGTGAGAATCTTATTTTAGAATTAAACTTCTTACCTTGAACATCTTTAACAATAATCTTCCTACGCCTTTTTAAGAATGATGATGGAGATATTTGTTTGTGACAAAAGTTATCTCGAAACACTTTACATTCATGGTGGACCAAGCGAGTTTATTTCTTTCTAGCCGTTGGAAGCTCCTATCAGCATTCAAGACCCTTTCCTTATTTTGGTTCACCTACAGATAACATTTAAGATACGAATGTGAGAGATGTGTGATTAAACTTAGGGTCAGTATAAGCTGATGAGCTTAGTACACAACTTCTCGAAAGGATATATTCCACTATATATAACTATGTTCCTTCTCTTTACATGCTCTATGTGATCCTTCGCAGGGCCAATTTGAAACTATGAAGACATTTATTTTGTCTGGAAATTTTAGTGATGATATTAGTGTGTAATATGGTGTTCGGGAAAGGGAAGTCTTTGAGACGAAGAAATATATTGGCCATAGAAATAACATGCGTGGAGATTATAGTTGGTTACTTAAATTTCTTATCCTATGGACTTTTCCTTTAACATTTCAGATTTTAGAATTATGCACGTGTAACAAGTGTTTATAATGATATTTCTGATTGCGATTTTAGTCATTTTCTTTATGTGGTCAAATGAGAAAGCTTTTATGCCCTATACTCCTAATATTTTGTCGGAAAACACAACTTTTTCAGTGAGTGTGAAAAATATTACAGGGAAAGATGATAAAGTCCCCACTTCCCAGATATGCCAACAATTGCAGGGAAAGCTGAGAGAAAGTTCAATCCTGAGTTGAAAATTAATTATATTAATCCCAGATAAATCTGAAAGCAATTGCAAATGCCTGTTTTTATGAATTCTTGTGTTATGTTACTTATCAAAAAGAAAAATGGAGAACAGAAAATTCTAATAGGCTAGAGGATGTTCGTTCTGATTAGTTAAGTACCTGAGCCCTTGACAACTGCAAGTGGGCTTAAAGCTAGAGTGGAGATAATAAGGTTTTTAGTCCTAGCCTTCATCCTAAGTGATAGAGATGGAGTATTGTAATGAAGAATTTGGAAGAGTTTGAGCCAGAATGCTTGAACATAATAATAGAAGAAAAAGTTCTACTAGTTTCATTAAACACGACCAGCTGTCAATAATTTATATGCACAGTTAATTTCATCATAACAAATTAGATGACTTGATTGTAGCAAAGATAATGATGTTATGATAGATTCGACAGAAATTATAAATTACAATACACACCACCAAGTGGAGGCGGCTTAAACTGAGAATAAATTAAGCCCTTGTTTGGTTTAGCTAAAAACTAGATTTTTAGTCGATTTTGATAAAAGTTTTTAAAACGAGTGGTTGAAAAATTGATAAAAGTTGTGAGACTCGTGAAATGTGTGATTGAAAATGAATTGTAAAAAAAGAATTTTAGAAAATGGGGGCCAAACAGGGGCTAAGTGAACATGGTATAAATTGGTTAGAATAGGTATAATACCAATTTCCCTGGAGCACATTTTCCACCTTCACATGCTGACACCTTTGGCTTCAAAGGCATATGAAATAAAATATTCACAAAGTGGAGGTGGCCAATCAATTGATAATAAATTAAGGAAATATGATTAGATGATTGAGTTTCTCTATTCTTAAGTGAACTCCCAATGCTAAGAAATGATGTGAATCTAGTTGAAGAAGGTGGAGGAGGGAGAGGTAGATCTAGCTTAACATAGCACAATTGGTTGAGAAAAAATTGATTTCGTTGGACCTATCACTTGACATAGTTCTAGATCGAATGACAACAAATGATTGCCAAAATCATCCTCAAAATTTATTTTCGAGTTACAGTTGTTTTAAATGTTATTGATTATAAAAGGAATATTAACTAGTTATATAAATTTTTGATGATGAAATGAGTGTAAGAAAATCGAAAAGCCAAAACCTCGATGTTGTACAAAATGTAATTTATAGATTCAGAGTTTTAAAGCATTAAATTGCTATCAATATGTGTTAGGATCAGTGCATCAGATTTTATTACATTGATTTAGGTAGATATTAAAATACCGGAGTCAAGTAAAAAGCATATAATGTGACAATGGTACTTACTGAAAGATTTAAGTTTAATTATTTTTTAATTTTTGATGTTTCCTAAAAGGGAAAGGGGACGAGAGATGGAAAGGGGAAATATAGGAAGGGAATGTGCCAAGCTGTTTGATTATTCTTTCTCATTGTTTTTATGATACTAAAATTCCATATGCACTGAGAACTTCGGGAAATCTTTGCATCTTTAAACTAACGCTACAAAGCTTTGAGCCAAAAGCTTCATATACAAAACATAATGAACTTTAATGTTTAGAATTTCTTACTAAATGATGCCAGTTAAAATATGAGTGACTATATTTTATGCGTATGATGGTGTGAGTGTGTGATACGAATTCTTGCAGTTGGAAGATAATTTATGACTATTGATTTGGCCACTTGAATTTCTATTTTCGTTTTTCGTTTTCCGTTTGAGTACTGATTTTGTGAGACAAACTTGAAATTCCTAGCTTTTCTTTTATCTTCCACATACAAAGTCGATTTTATTGTTGTCGATACAACTACTGAACATGTTCATTTTTGTCAGTTCTATGATAAGAACCAAGTTATGGAGTGCACGTTGCTCAGTATGTTCAAAAGCAATTCATATCTAAATCTGGATCTCCTGAACAACTTTCGAATTTCCATTTTTTGTATTTTATTTGCAAGAATATTTTATGCTTCTCCTTTTCAAGCAAGTAGCATAGATGCATGTCTAGTTCTAGCCTTCTAGGTATCTGGGACTTCACTGAACTCTTTTAACATGTTTCATACAGCATATACGAGTCATACCTGGTATTCTAAAATTTTACCAATTAAATCTTTTTCTATACCAGAAAAATCTATGGAATGCGTGGATAACAATCTCAGATCTACGTGATACTATCACCAAAAAAAGACACCGACTGCAGTTGCTTAGACAAAAGTTGAAGCTAGCCTCCGTTCTCAAGGGACAAGTAAGCTCTATTCTTTGATTCTGTTTCTGATTGGCAATAAAGATAGTTTTTTTATATTAGTTTATTTTAGTGTATTATAGTTTCTTAGTTTGACTAGAATTAGGCTATTGTTTGATAGATTTTCTAGTTTGATTAAATTAGGGTTTATTCCCTTGGTTTCCTTCTCAAATTAGGTTGCTTAGACTCTATATAAAGATGGTCTATTAATTGTGATACAGACAACTTTTGACATTGAATAAAATCTGATATTTCCTCAATCTAATTTCTCTCTTTTCTCTCCCTCCTCTCTTTCTTCTCTCTTCCTCCTTTTCACAATCTTGTTCTTGTCTGTTGTGTTCGTCATCAGTTTCATATTACAGATTCCTGTCAGATCATTTGTGAAAAATGATTGTATCACTTGAAATTCCAATAACCAGGGCTTGACCTGATGGGATCTGATTAATCAAATGAGATTTAGCACTTTAATGTTAAAATGAAGTTGGATTGATAAACTTGAATAAGAAAATGGTACTCGTATGACTATACTGCAATAATCATAATCTCATAGAACTATTTGCCTTCAATTACTGCACAAAATTCTGAATCACATGAAATTGTTTACGGTTGTCTTTACTCGAACAAATCTACAAGTTGAGGTAAATTACATGATATATATACACATGCCTCCAGATTTATATTTTGGATTAATTTTCTACATATTTTTTATTATAAATAATATAGTGATCTTTCCTGATAAAAACTATGGAATCATGAAGTCATGTTATATAGCCCCTGTTTGGCCCTGCATTTCCTAAAACTTATTTTTCCTCAAATTCATTTTCATTCACCATTTCATGGGACCCACAACTTTTATCAACTTTTCAACCACACATTTAACCAACTTTTATCAAAATCTATTAAAATTTTGATCTTAAACTAAACCAAGGAGGGCATAGTATTGCCAATATACCTCTTACCTCTGCAAAAGACAAAAATGAAGAAGGTAAGATATGGTTCTACCTAGTAGGATCTATTTAATTGTAAAATGTTATAAGGAAAATTAACTATATACTTCTCTTGAAATATGCTCAAGAACTCCATCGTACAAAGATGAAACTACAAAAAAATGTGCATGTCTTTTTTCTTTTCACACACGCCATGGAACATGTAGAACGGGTAATAAGAGAACTTTGTGCATTAAGCCCTTCATGTGTTCACAATATAATCTTTCTTGTCGGATGTAAATTTGCTAGAAGTTTTCCTCTTAAATAATATAAACTATGTTTTTGCTGAAATATAATTGGGGTTGGTTTGTGAATTCACACTTAATGTGATTTAATCAACTGTAAATATTTATTTTCCTTTATCTTCTTGCAGATGATGTTTTTAGAGGATTGGGGTTCTCTGGGTAAAGATCACTCGATCTCTTTGCTTGGAGCTATTGAAGCTTTGAAAGCTAGCACTCTTCGCCTTCCAGTCGTTGGAGGAGCAACTGTATGGTCTCGAGATACTTATTGCTTTGTTTCTAATGTTGAAACAAATTCCTGTCGTGATTGATAAAATCAACAATCTTTTCAATTTTCCAGGCCGACATCCAGAGCTTGAAGGATGCTATTGGTTCTGCAGTTGATGTTATGCAGGCTATGACATCATCAATTTGTTCACTTCTACCAACGGTAATCTTATGAACTCATGTTTACCTGGATGCTGCTTCTTGATTACGACAGTTTTTGGGAATTTAATACACTATAAAATGCAATCTAACAAGGACTGGTTCACTGCTAAGTACTTGGAAGCAAATTCAGATGGAGAATGTTTTACTGGATTTTTCTTTTGTTTGTTTTCCTAGTGTAAATCAAGCAGAAAGGCGAGGTGTTAGAGTTGAAAGACTTGCACGGAAGCTTCTTCTGCTTGCATATTTCTGCAAAACAGGAGAGGCTGTGCTTAGGATTGATCTCTTATCTTGTTAAATGCTTATTAAATGATCTAGTGTTGGGACTTGGGCTTCCATACCATAATGTTAACAAACCTATTAGGGGAAATAGACCAATCCTCTTATAAACCCAAGAGCATCCCGTGTCTAGTCAAGGTGGGATTTTTGTTTGCACACATCTTTATGGCCCACGAATGATCATCAGGGCCTCCCTCGAGTGATGATCTTCTTCGTTTCATCTTATTTCAACCATGAGATTTATCATGTCCATTGCACCGGTCTTGCTTTACCATGGAGGCTCCCACAACTAGAAGAGTTCACCTTCGTGAAGTCTCTTGCTATCATGATTAACTAGAGACCACACCATCGTTCCAATCTTCTTCAAATGTCTGGAGATCTATTTTTCGCATTTATCAGGGCATGGCTTTGATACCAATTGTTGGAATTTGGGGTTTCAACATATGTGTTAGGTGGAGTAGCTCAATTCTTTTATGGACCCACGACTGTCACCATGTCTAGTGGACGTGGGACTTTTGTTCGTATATTTCCGACGTTAAGTTGGAATTAATTATGCTTCAATTTCTATTAACATCAAAGTTACACCAAGTTGAGTTCAGTTATATATCTGTAATGTAGCCATGGCAATGGGTCAAGCCAGCTTGTCTCGGTTAGCCCAACTCTGGGCTTGGCTCGGCTTGTTGGTCAGCAAGCTGACCTCTGAGCGACTCGCATAGCAAAAAGAGAGCTCGGACTCGGCCCGTACTGAACTGAGCCGAGCAGCCTGTAATCTTTTCCATTTTTTAATAAAATTTTCAATTTTTTTATGAATACAAAAAACAAAATGAAATTGCAGGTTTGCATTGACTGCCATCCTGCAAAAAATGCTGCCTGCGCCTTCACAGGCTGCCGGCTCGCAGGGCAGCCCAATGAACCTGATATATGAGCCAGCTCGTGAGCCCTGTCGAGCTCAAGCTTGGGCTTGGGCAAAAATGAGCTTCTCATGGCCTGAGCTTCATTAGCCATTCGGCTCGATTGCCATAGCTATCTGCAATCTATCTTAAACCTTGTCATTTTGATTCCTAATTAGCTTTTACTGTATCCTAAAGAGTTCCAGAACAGTTCTTTCTAGTAAGTCTCAGGATTAGTTCATACAATGTATAACGCCACTGCTTATCATGTAAGAAGAAAAAGAAGCGTGTGTCAATCTGATCTTCAGTTGAAAGCTGTTCTATTTGCATAGCTGACCCGTGTACGAACCATATTAATCATATTTCAGGTCGAAGAAGTGAATTCTTTGACAGCAGAACTTGCCAAAGTTACGGCAAAAGAGCGGGTTTTGCTTGAACGATGCACAGATCTTATATCCATGTTAGCAGCCATGCAGGTAAAATGCATTTTTCTTCGACTCTCCAGATAATCTTTTCTATCAACGATTGACTATTTTTCGTTCCATAAATAAATTCAACAGGTCAAAGACAGTAGTCTGAGAACAAATATATTACAAAATATCCTAGTATCAACAGCCTGACAAGACCTTAACAACTGACCTTATTTGAGTCGACTTTAGATGCTAACATTATACGAAGCTTTTGACCTAGTGAAGGCTGCAACGAAGGTGATGAAAAATGTACTGCATAACGAGTCTTGGATGATCATTTTGACATTCTGTAACACATTGATGTCTCGGTCCTGTACTCCGGATATTGAATAGGATAGAAAATGATAGTTCTCTTCTTACTAATTAGCTGTACACAAACATTTCTTCTGCTTTATACTAGCCCTCATTTCATGGAAACGAGAAAAGTGATGTATTGGTGTAATATTCGAAATGCACTGTTTTCACAGGTTGAGGGGTTGATCTTGTAGTATAACTATCAGTTTTACGAGTCTACCCCTTTTGTTATTTTCCAGGGGCCTTTTTAATAACGATTATTGTAATCATCGATTCTATCTAGTCATGTTCAGTCTAACATACAGCAACCAGGCTGAAACTATATTTGTAAATGAAGAAAAGAGCATCAATAATGGATCATGAGCCAAGAAAAAACTCTTTCCTGGGGGCTGTTCAACAAGGATTATTGTCTTCATCGATTATATCTAGTCATGTTCAGTCTAACATAGAGTGATCAGGCTGAAAATATCGGGAAGGAAGAAAAGAGAACATCAAGAATGGATCATGACCCAAGAAAAGCTCTTTTCATACGTAGCAACTCAAAGCAGTTGAATGGCATCATGCTGGATACCCCACCCCACCCGTATAAGATTAAATGAATCTATTCTTGTATTCGGTCCAAAAGGGAATGCCGAAAGGCCTAAAACTACGGAAATTGTGATGCATTTTCCACCCAAACCCCACCCACATATTAGGAATTACCAAGTGCAAGAAAAGATATGGCAACTTGCAAAAAAATGTAGGTCCCCTCTTAATCTTGTGAATGTCCCTTCTACAGCTCAAAGAGTCAAGTCATGCATAAGTGGCAACTTTTGTCAGGGAGGGTATGATTGCGTTCAGGAAGGATGAATCACTAGTAATCGTATTTCTGATTATTCTTGTGACTATATTTTATCTATTGAGACGTTACATGTTGAATTATTGAGATTGGAATTGTGACAATATTCAAAAACAATTTGGTATGCTAAAATTAGTGTGAAGATACTGGATACAGATCCACATGACATGTCCGATGGATTGCCGAATTTTTTGAAGCCGTCAAAATTATTAACGATCAAAGAAGGCTCCTTGATGAGTGGTGGTAGGCGCTTTGTTAAATGTGTTTGAAAATAAATAGAAAACATGTACAAAGTTAGATATATTCAAAATTATTTTAATTCAGCAAGGATTGGAAGTCTCTAAACTTCGAAGTTAATTTAGCTCTTTGACAAGTCTGAAACAAATATCGTTTTTGCCTTCATAAGTAAGTTTAGGGTACTCAATATATCAAAGTAATGTTCAAGTCTTAAAAAATTAACACAAGTGAATTATGAAGGAAGAAATTCTAACCAAAAGTTAGTTGTAACCATGTAATTTCCCTCTCCCCCCACCAAAGGAAATACGAGTAAAGGAAGAGAATGGTAACTTCAAGCTATTTCTACTCAAGGACAAACAATCAACGATTTTGATGCATGCATCGAGATTAAACATTTCTAATATTACACTCAACTGTATAAAGTAAACACGATGAAAAATAAAGATAACATTCTGAACATGTCAATAAAGTCGACTTTGAAATGACTACTCAAGTGAAGAGTACTGGTACTAGTGCTCCTAAAAACAGCCAAATGCCCGATAATAAAAGTAAAAATAAAGATTCAAAATAAGAAATAAAATAAAAATACTCACAATTAGCCTCTAATCACATGTTAATGTAGAAAAACCTAGACAAACAGTCTCAAGAGCTTTGTTTCATGTCCATCATGGTGTTGTAATTCTTGATGATACATCAAACCACTCTCCAACGTGGTCGTTTCAGACTTATCCGATGGCGGCGATGGCAATCTCCTTTTTACCGTCCTCCGGTTATTCCTACCGCCGGCCGTCATTCTCGGCGGAAATTCAGCTTTAAGTCCAAGATCCAAATCTTGTGACGTGTTATCAAGCCCATTTCTTTTAAGCCTCAAGTTCAAATCTTTTGATCCATATAGATCCTCTGATCTTTCATCAAACTCCGGAGGCTGAGCAAACCCAGAAAACTCCGGCAACGGCTGTAAAACGCCGCCGCACAAAACTGTCTCCACCGCCGATTGACACACGTGCCAGTTACCTCCCCACAGTAACCCCACAGCTCCAGTAACTGGATTTACTGTCCTTCCACACGCCTCGAACAATAAAGATCGAAACAACGCTGCAATTTACAAAATATCTCATCTCATTAAAAATGATTAAACTTAACTTATACACCAGATGATTCAACATAACATTAATAAAGCACGTCATCACCTAATTTATGAAAATTGTGCACGCTTCCGCACTTGATGAAAATATGAATTTGACTAGTAGCCAGGTGAGAAAATAGTTTTAACTTTTAAATAAGATAGTTTAACACGGTACCTGATCTTTGGGACTCCAGGACCGAAGAAAGGAAGGACATGAGGCAAGCCCGGCCGAAGAATTTGGCGACAAAAACAGTAGCATTAGCTTGAGCTTCTGCAGTTTCAATGCCTTGCAAACTTTGCCTAAGCAAGCAATTTTCATTGCAGCCTTTTCGAAGTATTCTACACCCATTGCAACTCATTTTAAAAGTTGATTCCTGAAAACCAGACAGTAGGCAATTCTTTTTTAGTTTCTTGAAACACAAGAAATTGTACAATGAGAAAATTTGGTACAAGAGAGGAGTATATAGAGAGGGAACGGTGCATGTGATGTGAAGAAAAATATATAATTATTAATGGGGATTAGAGTTAATTAACTATAGTTTGCTTGTCTATATAGATTTTTTATTTGAAAGTTAACTAGGGTTTCATCATTTCAGAGTGACTTTAGTGGAAGGTGAGTGGAAGTTACATTTGGGTGGGGTGGGTTTCCAAAGTGTTAGGGGGAAGCAGCCCAGCAGCTCCATGTCTCCACATATGAGTAGTTGGATTCATCTAATCTGATAACGTCATATATTCAAAATATAATTTTGAGAAAATTATAGGCCAAGATTCTTAATCTATTAAAATTATACAAACGAGTCTTCGACCTTTGATTTTGGCATTTAAGTTTCAACGTTCCATTACAAATGTTCTTGAGTTATTAAAATTGTACAAATTGATCTCTAGTAGCCTTTCGTTTTTCATATTTCAATTTCGACTCCGACGTTAGATAGTATCAATAATTATCTACAATAGCCAACAAGGTGAAGATTACTCAATAAGTACTCTAGGTAAAGGGCCCTAAATTAGGTCTCCTACGACTGCGAGGCCCTCTACGTCCACACTCGACTACTATAAGATCCTCTACACTCATGGTAGGTCGCCTATCACTACGAGACCCTCTATGTCTACATCGGGCTGTTGACCACTATGAGGTCAACACAACACTTGACCTTAAAAACATCTTTAAGTTGGATGAGAACTGTTCCACGACTAACACAAACACAAACACAACTAACCGCTTGGTAGGTGGAGGTCCCCCATTCAGAACATGAGGGTAGTGGGAGGTACTACATGGTCGCCCAGCAGTTACATGGCTTCAGATGCCTATAAATACTTCTCTGGCTAACAAGGTATGTTTCTAGAAAAAATTGGCTATTTGAATACTTATTCTATTTTTCTTCCTATAATCCTAAATCACCTACTAATTCTCACGCTGGAGGTACAACGGGGAAGAAAGCCCTAATCACATTTTGCAGGTGACATTCATTTATCGGAGTAGCAAAAGCATTTTGCTCCGCTAAGAGGACACGAATGTCATTTTATAATCATCTTATTGGCGCCGTCTGTGGAAAATTATTGAACATAAAATCTATGTCAAGAAGATGGACTAGGAGTAAAACACGCACGGTTGGGAATACAGCAGAGATGGAGTCAGAGTCCGTCGCAAGGGATCACGATCCGCTGTCGCCACTGCAATATGTAACGCAGAGCCAATTTAGTATTCTGGAGACTCAGTTGGTAGCCATGATGGCCCTCCTGCAAAGTCAATCTTAGAAAGCTACAGTCCCACCATAGAACCCGCCATAGGTCATGTTCGAACACCTGCCTCAAGAGGCACCAGCGATTGTCTCACCTGTAATTCAACTAGTAACGGGAGAGTTAGGAGCTACAAGGGTCACAATTTCCACGACCCATGGTAGATTTGGAACGAAAGATGGAGAAAAAGATGGCCCAGAAGATAGACGATGCATTATCCAAGAGGAATGACAGATGTAGACAAATGATTTTGGAAGAAGACCCATTTGCACTCGAGATCATGGTGGTCTTTATACCGAAAGGCTTCAAATAGCCTATGATAAAGGCATACAACGAATTTATGGATTCACTTGACCACTTGCGGACTTACGTCATTTAATGAGACTCTATGCAGCCCCAAATACAGTGATATGCCTGACTTTTCCCCTGACATTAAGGAGAGATGCTAGAGATAGGGTAGCAACTTTGGCACCCTGGTCTATCAAAACATTAGGAGTTTTGTAGCTTATTTCTTAAGCAGCAAGATGAAGAGAAAGATAGCAATTGGATTGATGCAGTTCGTACAAGAGAAAGATAAATCTTTGCAAAAATACTTAGCTAGGTTTAGCTGAGCGACACTTGACATAAAGGATTTTCAAATGTCCATAGTGGTGACAACATCGATGAATGGGATGCGAATCGGGCCTTTAAGATGTCACACTTTAAAAAACCCCCCAAATCGATTCACAACCTGGTGAAGAAGGGTGACAAGTACGTTGACGTAGAGGAAGCAGAGAAGCTCACGAAAAATCTCCGAGAGGGATGGAAAGCAGAAAATTACATGCAAAAATCAAGTGATGAGCGAAAACTTACTGACAAAAGTAAGTCGAAAATGAGTGCATGAATAAGGGGTACGCTCAGGATCGGTCCATCAGGCAAATACGAGATGAGGTTAAGGCCTTCACTCTTTTGAACACCCCGCGCGCAATGTTGTTGATGAAAATACGGAACATGAATGAGCTTGAATGGGACAAAGCCGATGTTGACGCCATCCATAAAAAAAGCAAAGTAAGTATTGCCATTTTCATAAAAATTACTGATATGATACTGAAAATTGCATGTAATTGAAGGAAGAGATCGAGGGCCTTCTAAGACTGGGGTGCTTGAACAAATATGTGAAAAATGACAGAGACAAGCAAAATGTTGAGGATCATTCCCCCCATCTAGCACTGGAGTGATAAACGTCATCACTGGCGGGATAGTAGTAGGTAGATGCTCAAATTCAGCTAGGAAGAGCTATGGATGCTCTGTTGGGGTCTGCTCTATCCAGAGAAAGGCAAAGGCTCAATCAAAGCATCACTTTCGACAAGGAATACTTGATTGGCGTAGCATGCTCCTATGATGATGCCCTAATAGTGGTGGGTGACATAGTAAATTTTGATTTTAAGAGGGTGCCGGTCGATAGAGGAAGTACAGCGAATGTTTTCACTTGGGACATCTTTTTGGATTTGAAGTTCTCTCCTGATAAATGGAAGACAATGACCACACCTCTACAAAGCTTTAGAGGGGCAACTGTGATACCAAAGGGAACTGTGGAGCTTTCGTCAATATAGGGACTTATCCAATGACCTTGGTGATCATAACAAGTTTCTTAGTTTTTGAAAACCCCCATGACCTACAATGCCATAAACAGCCGACCATTGCTAAACGCTACTGGTGCCGTTCCCTCAACTTACCATCAGGTCATGAAGTTCCCAACTAGTAGAAGGTTGGGTGTGTAAGGTGGGATTAACTTCTATCTAGAAAATGTTACATTGACAGTATACAAGTGAAATGTTCTCCAACAGTTATGATGCTAGATGTAGAGCCCCAAACGGGGTGGATTAAGCCGTTTGGCATGATTGAAAAAAATTTAGTATTAGAGGGATGTGAGTTTTATTGTAGCATATCTGAAATTTGACGAAAATGTCTAGCTAATAACTTGGACATTTTCGCATGAAGTACAAGCAATATCACCTAATAGTTGCCCAGCACCTTCTTAGTATTCCACCAGGGACGAAGCCAGTAAAGCAGAAGAAAAGAAATTTTGCCCTAGAAAGGCAAGTTGTGACGAGAGTGGAGGTTGATAAAATGCTACATGTGGGTTTCATTCGAGAAGTGCAATATCCCGAGTAGTTGGCAAACATCTTCCTAGTAAAAAAAAAAATGAAAAATGGCGTATGTGTGTAGACTATACACACCGGGTTGAACAAAGCGTATCTAAAAGACTTATACCCACTTTCTCGGATAGACCACCTAGTGGACGCCACGTCAAGTCATGAAAGACTCAGTTTTCTGGACGCATTTTTCGTGTATCACAAAATTTCTATGGTTGAGTCCATTCAGGAGAAGACGTCTTTTATCATTGACTTCGAAACGTATTGCTATACGGTCATGTCGTTCGGTCTGAAAAATGTTGACAACTTATCAGAGGATGGTATATAGAGTTTTTCGTGATTGATTGGAGATATTATAGATCCTACGTCGATGACATGGTGGTAAAAAATACCAAGGCTGACAACCCCCGTGGCTTGCTTGTAGAAAGTGTTCGATGTCGCCCGACAGAATAGGTTGAAGTTCAACCCGAAGAATTGTGTTTTTGGTACCACTGGTGGAAAGTTCATATGTTTCATGATCATGCAGATGGACATTGAAGTAAACACATATAAAATTCGGGAAAGGTCGACGGGATTGGTGGTAGTAAGAAGAAGGCCCAAGGTCAACGAGATGGGTAACAACACTAAATCGCTTCATAAGTCGAGCAGTAGATAAATGTTACCATTTCTTCAAGGTCATTGGGGGCTCTACGAACTTTGAGTGGACCCAGGAGTGCGAAGAGTTACTTAAGTCTTTGAAGCAGTTACTGCAACAACCACCAATTTTGACTAGTCTGTGCCTTAGGGACATGTTATGTCTTTACTTGGCAGTATTACTACGGGCAGTTAGTGCGGTGTTAGTGAAAGAATTCCTAAGGGTACAAAAGCTAGTTTACAACATAAGCCAAGTGTTGAAAGGTGCAGAGATAAGATATAGCCTGGCTAAGCAACTGGCGATTGCATTGGTCGTTGCGGTCAAAAAATTGAGTCCATATTTCCAATCTTACACGGTACAGTAATGACTAATCAGCCGGTTAAGCAGATTTTACATCGACCAGAAACTTCGAGGAAATTGCTGAAATAAGCGATCAAGTTGAGTAAGTTTAACATTGAATTCAAATAAAGAACAACTATTAAGGTACATGCTTTAGCAGGCTTTATTGCAGAGCTTATCACCCCACCTGAGTAGCCAGCAAGACAGAAGGCGAATTGGAAATTTTTTGTAGACAGGTCCTTAAACGATGAAGGATCCAGAGCAGGGATCATAATTAGAAGACCGAATTTTGAAAAGTTGGAATATTTACTATGTTTCGAATTCCCAACTACAAATAATGATGTTGAATATGAGGCAGTAATCATAGGCCTAGGCTTTGCAGCCAGACTAGGGGTGTCATCGATTGAGATTCAGCGACTCTCAGTTGATGGTTGGGCAGGTGACATGGGAATTCGAAGTGAGGGACGGAAAGATGGTAGCGTATCTGATGAAAGTAAAAGACTTGTAAAGAGGATTTACAAGCTTCAAGATAACCAAGGTCCCGAAAAGACAATGAGCGAGCAGACGTATTAGCCAGACTTACATCTGTCAACCCGTAGAATTTGCCTCGCACAGCAAACACGCAATTCCTGCGGCAGCCCGACGTTCAACACATGATCGATGTTGTTAACATAGAGCATGAAAAAAGTTGGATGGGCTCATTGATTTAATATCTCACAGAAGACAAGGTACTGGAAGATAGTTTTAAGGCAAAGAGGTTGAGGGCTTGATCAACTTTGTTCACCATCATCGGTGGACAACTTTATAAGCGGGGTTTCAGCATGCCATATTTGAAGTGTTTACAACCAATAAAGGCACAAGCGTGCTCTTAAAAGAGGAGTAATCTCGACTTGACTATTGAAGAGAAGAATTTGAAGATGTTTCCTATTGGTGTTGAAAGGGAATTGGCCCTCAGAAGGTCGAATAAAGAAGAACCGATATTTCCATCGGCTGTTGGAATTCCTAAATTTAGGAAAACGTGAGGGAAATCTAGAGGCGAAGAAGACAAATACATTATACTGAGCTAGTTCATGTATCTCATAGACACACATAAAGAGGTCCATTGAGAGTGAGATTTTCTTGCTAAGACAAATATACAAGAAATACAACATATTTCTCTACGTGTTAGGGTTTATTTGACTAAGAGTGATGTGAAATTTATTAAAAATAGAGACGAAGAATGGATGGATGGGGAATCGAAAGCCACCATCCATAGTGTCTTTACACACGATAATCTCATAGGGGTCAGACTTGGGAACCCTCTTTTTGGGCCTAAGGGCTCTATATACATAATTATCAATACGATTGAATTTTCCTAAGTGATTTTTCTAATTTAAGTAGGGAATTATAAATGATATATCATTTTGGAATCTCAAGAACAACTATCTCGCCCGCCGATCCGTCCAATTTCCAAATTTTGGTTTGAAGACTTAGTTAAGCCAACATATTTTTTGGGAGAACTCGATTAGAAGAAATGAGGGTCGACCGAATGGGTTGGGCTATTGGAGTCATAGGGGATCGATCGACCCCATGAGAGGGGGCTTGTTGATCTCATCGATAGTCGACTAGCCAAGAGACTGGTTGATGATCAATTCTTGGCTGGTTGATGATCAACCCACGCCGGTCGACTGTGATGCTCGGGCGAGAATTGACCGACCTATCCGATGATGGGTCAGTGGACTTGCCCGTCCTCCCATTCTCACTTTCATCGGATGAAGAAGTTAAGATGGTTTTATATATGATTGGAGGAAAGACAACTTAAAAAAGAAAAGAAAAGCTAGGATGAAAAGAAGAAGTTACCTTGAGAGTTTGAAGGAAAAAATGTTTTTGCAAGTAGAGAAGTGATGGGTAAAAGGGAGGTCTCCACCTCCTTAGATAGGTGGAAATTTTGAATTTTTTATGGAGAAATTTTTCCCCAAAATTAAACCCACCAGTTGGGTTTTATTTGCACAATATTTACCTATGCCATTTCGACTGCTTGACCCATTTATATTATGCCAAACGTAGATATGTGATGAGGCGATTTCAAAAATAAAAATCAAATCAAATCAAAACGTATTAGAAGATGCTACCCCTTATCAATCAGCATTGACAAGAGATAGAGGGCTAGTGATATTAGATTACATCAGTAATTATCTACTATGGCCAACAAGGTGAAGATTACTTAGTAAACATTCTACGTAGAGCGCCTTATACTATGCCCCGTACCACTACGAGGCCCTCTACGTCCACATTGAGTTGGGAGAAAGCTCCAACCTCATTTTGCAGGTGACATTTGTTCATCGTAGTAGTAGAAACATTTTGTGTCGCTGGGAGGACACAGAGGTTATTTTATAATCATCTCAAACTCTTTGCTCTTTAAGTAACTTCTTTTCCGAATTTAAGAATCAAAATCAATTAAACTTTAACAGGAATTAACCAATTCCGATGTCATTCTGGTCTGATTAGAGTGGTTTTGGGAAAAAAAAATTACCCATACTATAAAACACAATTGTGTTAAAAAAAATATATATATATTTCATGCTAGGTTGTCAATTTGTGGTTTGGTACCATATTTGGATAACTTTAATTATCAATCTACATTATGGATCAAGTCATAATTATGGAGGATATATAAACTACTCCAAAGGTCATGATTATTTCAATGATAATCTGTCATTTGCCCTTTCATTTACACGTAAAGCTCTTTTCATTTTGAGAAAAAAATGGGTAAGATTCCTTCTTCTTATGGGGTTTGATGTAAGCTTATGAGTCATCTTTCACTTCATCATTTATAAAAAATACCTCTACTGAATTTACTTTGTTTATTTTATGCTTTTTGGGTTTTGGCGAAAAGTAACACTCAATAATTGCTCTTTACTCGTAGATTCGTATAAATATTGTTGCATACAACATAAACACGCGCTATGTAAGTAAAGGAAAGTATGTATATTACACACATACAGACATGTGATGCGTGTTTGAATTTAGCAGTCTATGAATATTATATGTTACTATCAGGTAAATGTGTATTTCTACATATACGTAGACAGGGACTTGTGTATAGATTTCTATTTGAGACATTTTGAAAGAAATAAAAGAAAAGTGTAGTTGAAGAAAAAGGAAAAGAAATTAATTCAGCACGACCTAATGTATGACTTAAGTGTGACTGTTGGAACTGTTGATGACATCTATTTTCTCTATTAATTAACAAAACAAAAGGCAATAAGATTCTCAGCCCTTTTCAGTTGTGTAAAGCCATTGCTTTAGGATTGATCAAGAATAATTACTATAAGGTTGAATTTCAGTTTTTTTTTTTTTAACAAATTAATCTAATCTGGCATAACTTGTCATGTTGTGACAAGTCTTATGTCACATGAAGTTTCTCTCAACATGGTGCAACCCTTTGTATAGGTCTAATTAATAGTAACATATATTATTAAATAAGTCATTTTCTTTATAATAATTTGGTTCTCTCCATTTAAGATAAAGTGGTTCAATACGATATTAGAGCATACAAAAGTTTGAGATAATTTAAATTCAAGTTCGACGTCGGTGCACTCATTATGAAAATTCTTTATATTAGAAAGTTAATGAAAAATAAATTTGGGCTTCATGGAGAGATGACTTGGAAGAAATAAACTTTATAATCAAACTTTGGTGGTATTGTACTCATAGTTTATACTGTGTAAATAATATCTACATATAAATGTGAGAAAACTAAAAAGATGTCCTAAGCACAGAGAGAGAGAGAGAGAGAGAGAGAGAGAGCCTTTAACATATGTGGCATCTCAATCCAATTCATGCTTTCTCTACCTGATATTTTGGACCACAAATCCATCAAAATTGACTTTTTATACAGTTTCCAATACCCAAAATGTTATTAATTTGTAGAGAATGGGATTCCAATCCACATTGGACTTCAGCTTAAAGAGAATACTTTTGGTTGCTTCATATAAAATATTGTAATAGATTTTGATCTCCAAATATGTGGAAATGGACCACTCAATATTAAGTTGAGCTGTTGATCATCTTTGCTTATAAGATTTGAAGGGCTACTTTTGGCCTTGTGTTTCCATGCAACCCTTCAAAATTGCCCTTCCATGGAATAGAGGGACAGGTATTGATTTACACCAAACATAGAGCCACTACAATTTTTATTCTTAAGATAGTTCAATAATGCACAAGCTTAACATTTTATACATAAAGTTTTGATGAGCGGAAAGAAAATCTTACGAGATGTACAATGCAAGACACTTTTCTTGATGCTTAGATCTAGTGTTGCATCTTTTATGATTTCGATAAGTATGGCACCCTCACTTCAAGATTAGAGGACTTGTTTGAGCATTAAGTTTTATGCACTGCAAGTGACAATTGGAATCTAAATCGGAGAGAAATCGAAATTGACTAATGTTGTATTAGAGATAAAGAAAGAATGGTTCATTCCTTACCGGAAAAATAGTAGTTTGTATTTCTTAACTCAAATATTTTTTACTTGGAATGAGGATTACAAGAATTATATTGGTTGCAACTTCCTCAATTCCTTTGAAAAAGAAACAATTACAAATAATCAGTAAATTCATTGTCAATAAAATGTATGCATCATTGATACACGGATCTCTCCGTATACATGATATCTATTTTTTTGTTTGGAACGACCTCCCAAATCTCAATTGTACCTTGCCCTAGTTAATCATGCACATGTGAAACGATCCTTGCAAATTAGCTCGATTCACCCATACCTACATCCAAAATGTTGTAAAAACTTTTTCAAGTTTAATGATTTATCCACATTGAGTACACAATTATATTTCCCTTAAAAATTTAAATCTCACGGTTTATCCATGTGAAACATTTGATTGATTTTTTTACCTAGTCCAAGCAGCACAATTATGCCCTTTAAAAGGGGTTTTATTCACCAACTAGACTTTCAAGTGTTAATTCACCTTAATTTTTTAATAAAATTTCCTTGCCATACTTCAAGATCAATGAATATGTGGAAACTTGGAGAAAGTCTTTTGCCTTTTCTCCTTGTGGAAGCACCACAAAGGATTTGAGTGTTGATGATGTCAATTATTAATCTTAGTCAAAATATGTGGAAACTTGGAGAAAGTCTTTTGCCTTTTCTCCTTGTGGAAGCACCACAAAGGATTTTGCCTTTTCTCCTTGTGGAAGCACCACATTGTTCATCCAAATTGCACTGCTCATCTCTTTTATAATGTTTTCATTTTTTTAGGACAAAATTTCATACATGATTAGATTTTTGCTAATCTTAAGGTAGCCAGCTCCCATCTCAACTTTCCAAGTACATATTAGGTATAAGCATTCAGTATTGCACGAGACGTAAAAATATATTAACAATGTTTTAGCTTCTATTAATACTGTCCCATCCTGTGCAATGAACCGTACTATAAGTTATTCCGCCGAGGCTACAACATCCCACTCTTCATCTGAATTAGTTGTTCCCGACCTTGAGCTCCCGCAGGAGGCATAGTTAAGGTCTCTAACAGCTTTGGATAGATTGAGAGTGTTGCTGCCAGACGATGCAGAAACTTGAACTTGGTCGAAAGAGTACATGTAGAACTATGCACAAAGGACGTCTCTTGTTTTGCACGGGTTGGATGCGAAACATCTACTGATAGTTTCTTGCAGCCCATCAGCTGGCATATTACCTTCCTCTCACTCTTGGTGATCCCCGGTGCTACTGAAGAAAACCGCGTATCAATTCATTAGCTTAATCCTTCTCATTGCGGAAGAATCCATCAAGCTTTGAATTCCAATACCGTTCTACTTCAAGCTGGAAGGGATGAATACAAACAGAAGAATCCATCAAGCTTTGAATTCTAATACCATTCTACTTCAAAGGAAAAATATCTCATTGGTGACGTAATGGAAATTCAAGAATCTCGAATTTGAAATGAGAGCATGAGGCTTAAAACATCTTCGAATCTAGAATAAAAACTAGAAAACTGATGCAATGAAATTAGTCTGAAGATTGATAAGTGGTATGAAAACGGAGAACTACAAAACAAATTAATTGAAATGTATTTAACTACAATTTATGAACAAAAATATGTTAAACAACAGTAATTATACATTCTTGGTGAATCAGAAAAGGATCATTGACGTTGTTACCCTCGGTGTGAAATGAAACGGGCTTGGATCCAAGTTTCATGAACTTCATCCTGCTAACTCAAAGATCATTTTTCCCTCAATTTATCACAGCAGACACTTGAGTGGATCGAGATGGAGCCTTATCATAGGGCACACTTATCTTCGAACTTGAGTGGATCGAGTTGGAGCCTAATCATAGGGTACACTTATATTCGACCAGAGGTCACTCACTAGATCCAATCTGACTGCACCCCACCACCTCCTCTCTATTTCCTTATCTTTCTTTCTTTACTCTGCTTTCTCTGATCGTTTAAACCTTTTTTCCTTTAGACTAATATACACCACAGATTCATACCACAAAAACCTTCCCAGTGGCAGTGGCTTTAAAAGTTTCAAATCATCCCCCATGACAAAGAGTGTGTTTATTTATTGCTTTATGTGGACGACATGTTATTAATTTGACATAACATGAAGGAGGTAAATAAGATTAAAATGGAATTAAGAAAATAATTTGATATAAAAGATCTTGGATATGCTAGGCTGATCCTTAGTATGGAGATTAACCAAGATAGAAATAATTCTTGCTTGTATGTGCAACAAACTCCTTAAGTGCTTAAAATTTTGAAGAAATTTGGCATGATTGACAGTAAGCCTACTTTTGAACTCTTGGAAACCATTTTGTCTTATTTAAAGACCAATCGCCCGCTAATGAGGAAGAAAAGTGTTAGGTTTTAGTTGATTTTGTATTTGGCAAATTTTGTGAATAAAATGACTTATATTGATATGATGTAAAAGTACAAGGAGTAATGTGCAATTTGTTCAAAAGTTAGTTAGTAGGTTTAGAGTTTCGAGTTTAGAATAAGGAGGAAAACGGTGCGGACTTTAGCTGGACTGTCGCCAAAGGTTGGCTCGAGCTACAAAAGCAAAAACATCGTCGCTACACTGTCGCTTCTCCTTCGTTCGAGCGACAGATTATCGCTCGACTTTTGTTGGGCCCTTGCTCGAGCGATATTGCTGTTCGAAAAATTTTTATTTTGCGATTTCAAGGCTTTTTACCCGACCTATTCGTTTCTTGACCTAGATATAAATATCATAACTCAACTGCACGTTTTTTCGAAGGTTGAATATTGAGAGAAAAAGTCTCGAGAGTGAATCCTTCACATTACTGCTTTCAACCTTCATCTTGTGTGAGATTTTCTAAAAGAACAACATTAGTTCTATAATTCAAATATCAAAAATCACTTCCTCTACATCTGGTTAGAGTTCTGAATATCGAGAAAAGATGTCGAAGTTTCAGTCTGTGAAGAACAAGGTATT
>CAIGRB010063491.1:0-20653 GCA_903798255.1 Fraxinus quadrangulata
CCTTGATGGATGAAGTTTTCTTCTCTTCAATCAAGTTCAACATTCGTGAAATTTATGCAACACTTCTGAGTGTGCATGTGACTTATTTCTTGTACTTTGGAAGAAACTTTTAATAGAATTTTATATTTATTCCTCACTTACTAATAGTAGTCCTCAAAGATATTAGTGTTGAAAAAATTTTGACCTGTGCTGGTGTTGCTGTTATCAACAAGAAGGTAGAGGAGGCTACAGATTAAATTGTTTGTGACAGATATCCGAGAATGCATTCTCGTGTCTCATAATACAAGCTTTTTTACCTTTTGACAAAACATTTGCTTTCAATGTGCAATTTTTCAGTTATGTGCTTCATAAGATCATCATGGATACTGTTCTTTCCCCCACAGTGCCTCGAATGCTGATTGCATCTCTTCTTATATATCTTCCACTGCAACTCTTTTTTCCTTTATAGCTCTATATTCTTAGGGGTTTAATTTTTTTGCTTTTAGTTATGTAAAAATGAAAACTTCATATTTGATTAGTTAGGATTAGAGTGGTGTAAATAAAATAAAAGGATCGTGTCTCCGTGCGCACGGAGACACGACCCTTTTATTTTATACAGTGCTAACAATAACATTTCCACTAAAATTGTGAGATATAACTGAAAAATTGTGAGATACATATTTTTTTATTAGCCTAAAATTGTCGAGCAACCCACGACAAAGGAGGAACGCGAAACTTAATAGTACCCATTTTAGGAACGTCCAGTGCCAAAAGTCCTTGAATTGTGTCATGTGGAAGCATATACTCGAGTTGAATGCAGAGCGGACGACTTTAAGGCAAGCTCCCATTCATTAGAGAAAATCACTAAGACTTCATTGTTTTCCATTAAAATATGATGTTAGAAGGAATACAAGACTCCGGTTCTCTTGAATGTGGCCTTTTGAAATTAGAAGTTATAACGCTACTCTTGTATATTAGTTGGAGGTTTTTTTAACAAGCTGAGTTGTAAATGAACTTTGGTTCATGTTTGTTCTTTTACTTAACTGAAATTGATGCGAGTCCATGATGGAAAAATAATGAATTGGCTATGGGAAAACCTATATTTAAGAAAAAATTGCTTAAATGTCCAATAGTGTACTCCTAAGAAAACTTGTAAGATTGAAAGAAAATCAACTCATGAAAGAGCATTTTAATGTTCAGAATTGACTAAAGAAGATAGAGGAAGTAACTAATCAAAATTTCCATGTTTAATGTGGCGTTAAGTCATTTTTGTTAATGCATGAATGGTCTGTTGTTGGATGATTAAGAATATGAACTAATGAACAAACAAATGTAATCATATTTGAAATTTGTCCTTGGTTTAGTTTTCATGATTATCTTATGGTCATGAATTGGCTGCAGTTTTAACTTAGACTAAGTAAGCTAACTAAGGAAAACAAGTTTGAATTTCTAAATCTTTATTTTTACATTACAACTTCGAATCTTATATGATACACAAATTGGATGTATAATTAAGATGAGATATTTGAGACATTATTCCAGGTTCAGCTCTTAACATGGCATGTCACTTTTAATGATGTTCCCATGTTCCTTTCTGTATAGGATAGTGCTTTTTGGACCCCCTGTCTTCATAGTTTATTGAATATGAGACTTGAGGTGCTCTAATGACAGCATGATGTGATGTTTAAACTCTTTTGGGTGGACAGGTAAAGCAGATAACGCGAGTTTTCAAAATGAGAAATGGAGAACTATCTTATGTGGTCGAAATGGCTACTAATATCACGGATCTTCAAAATAAGATGTCTAGCTTATGATAAATAAATTTGTAAGTTGATTTTGAACATGCAGTTCTTCTCAGTGTATTGGAACATTTAGTCCGCAGTTGTACTTTGAAAGAATTGATGCAAATACGTCATTTTCCATATTACTATTACCCTTCTGCCGCCTTCCAAGAGGGGCAAGACTTGGTTTTTTTTCTTTTTCTTTTTTTTGGTATGCTACTTTATCAGTATAAATTAAGTTAGCTGGTTCAATTTTATTTTATTTTTTGGGTGCAAGTTGTTTATTTATGGAGAGAGAAAATTGAAATTATAGTTGCAATTTTTTGCTTCCCGACGTAGTGTCCGCTGTGAGGTTAATGAGAATTGAGCTTGGTGGTGCATTTGTTGACCTATTGAATGACCAAAGAAAGGATTTAGGGGATAATTAAATGGGATATGTGGAAAAAACTCTTGGTTTTCGCACTCGTAATTTGGATGACAGATCTGAGGCTACTTTTTCTCTTAACCTCTCTTTATGCATTCAGTGATCAAATTTCTAAATTTCTAAATATTATTTTTGTGGCCTCTGGTTATTTGGACTGTTTAAAAGTATTTTTTTTTACTGTGAGCATGTTGGATGGAGTGATGTGGGATATTTTGATGCAGTATCTCTAAATATTAACCTTGTAGGTAACAAAAAAATTGTTGGGGTACGATTCGCTGGAGGACATATCTTGATCATTTGATTCTTTCACTATGCCACAAGGAAAGCATCTTCAGATACATGGAGCCTCTTCTATTGTAGGTTGTTTACTTCCATTTGTTTATATCAGATGATGTAATGATAATATAATTTTCTGGCAATCGAATTTGTATCAATTTGGAATCCTTTTTATACTACAATGACATATATACATTATAACATAAAATCAATTCTTCATTATAACATAGATTAATTGTATCTTTAACCTTCTAAAAATAAGTAAGCAACATAACCTAATTTTCGTGCTTTTATTTGTTGAAAGTTCTTACTCAAAAGTAAGGCAATCAGTTTTAATGAGGCATAGCTTCATATATTCTCTTGCTTAATTTGTGTTTTTATCATTTTCGATAGCTTTTGCAATCTTTTTCATGGAAATATCTAAGGTTTTTTTACTAATAAATTTTCACATTTTGTTGTTAGATTCTTCGAATAAGTGTTTATGAGATGGTCAAGTTAGAAATGTCTCCATATACAGTTGTCGATGAGGTAAGCTACTCATTGAATGAGTTTCTGAACAAGTTTTCTTAAGATTTCATTATTTTACTTTCCACCAATAATTATGAGGACTTTCAAATGATTGATAATAATGATACTCGAATTTATATCCTAACGTCAGTTTTCCTCAAGTCAGAGATACATGACTTTTTGAATTAATTGTTCTGCTAATCTTTTTCCATGTTACGAGCACTTTCAATATCATTTTTCTTTTTCGTCACTTCTCTTTTTCTGTAGATACTGGATTTCCTAGAGTACTATTGTCAGATTATTCTGGATTAAACTAATTCCTTCATGCATGATCAAATCAACAAAATCATCAACCAAGATGAATTTCAAAACAAAATCATTTCTATCGTGTATATTTTAAAAGTGCGCAATACATTTAGAAATAACATTAACCAAATTTACAAATACTTANACAAATATCATTGACAAATTCTTACTCAGATGACACGACAATCATTCGTTGATATTCCGACCGGTCATTTTGTCATCTCTGCCACCGTCTCCGGTTAAATATCGTCAGAGTCGGTACACGTGTCGCGAGTCCGGTATCGATATCTGTTGAGTTTATTTTTTGAGGTCAACAATAATATTAACTAAATTTACAAATATTTAATTTTAACACTAATCAATTAACGCGCAATACGTTTCCTTCCCTAGTGTTTAAAAAAGGGGGAGTAAAACCGTCCTTCAAATAAGTGGCCTCAACCAGAAACCGAACTGGTCTGCCTAAGCGCTTCGATCGTTTAATACTGAAACCAGTCCGGTTTGTTTACTTCTATTGAAGTTTCCCCTCTCCCAAGCCACCAACAAACTATAACTCCCCTCCATAATTTCCACTGAAGAAGTTCTCTCTCTCTCTCTCTCTCTCTCTCTGTTGAGATGTCTGTAAGTACTATACACCCATATCTTTTGTTATTATTACGCATACAGTGCAAAACCCTAACGAGTTCAATGTTAATTGTGCGAATGATTATGTTTTAAATTTTTACGATTTGATTGAAATTAAAGTGAAGAACTATAAAATTTCAGATCTTTGAGTACAATGGAAGTGCCCTCGTGGCAATGGTGGGGAAGAATTGCTTCGCGATCGCCAGTGACCGCCGGTTGGGAGTGCAGCTGCAGACGGTCGCCACAGACTTTCAAAAGATTTATAATATCCACGACAAGCTCTTCATCGGTCTATCAGGCCTGGCTACCGACGCCCAGACATTGTAAATGCTATTTCCAATTATAGTTCTACTTATTTTATCTCTTGTACATAGTAGTTGTCAATATTTCAACACCTACTGGCTACTAGGCAGAGTATGATAAAAAGCTTGACGCATGATGTACGACGGACTTTCTGTATCTGGATGCACAATACCCTTGATATATAATATAGGACATATTCTGAAGCTTAAGATGCAAATTCGCCTTTATTTTTATTGAAAACATCCGTAGTTACACCATTAAGAAAAGTACAGAGTTTGAATGGCATGCTATATCGGACTATGTGTTTCAAAACCACTCTCCATTGTATACTGATGTTTATGTGGATTCACATATTCCAATTATAGCAAGCTATGATATCTTTGGCATGATTTGCCAGATGAGGAAATTTATGGAGGACCAAAATAGTGAAGGAAAAAGAAAACTCACCTTCCTTTGAAATTTTCTTAGATGCCATGTTTGTTTATTCAATCATTCGTAATCCAAAATTTGCCTTTTGTTTGGTGATGAAAAATTTCTCCTGTCTTAGTTTTTAGAATTCTTCTCAAAACATGTGTTCATTATATAATAGTAATTTCAACAATAATGAAATGGAAGGAAGTGAATTGAAGGTAAGAAATGGATTTATGTGGTTTGAGTTATGTGTTTTTGTATGTATACAAAGAGAGATGAGAAGAATAGAACATGTTCACGCATATTGACAAAAAACTAAAAAGAACATTTTTCTTCTTGATTTCATACTCCGAAGGATGAATATGACCCGCATTATGTGTTCAAAACTATTGACACTCATCCTCTAAATATGTAGTGCATTACACCTGCTTATTAGGGAGAGATACATCTCTGAAGGATTGTATGCAACGTGATGTGTTTATACTCTAGTTCCCAAGTTTGAACCTTTTTCCAGCAGCATGGAACTTGTTTTCAACTATTATGTGTAATGTTTATGGGTTTCATTGAGTATTGCTGAGACAGGAAGTAAAACTTAAATGGCCACTTTTAAGTATAACTAAATTATGAATATAGTGAAATGATCTATTTTATGATTACTGATTCCTTTTTTTTTTTTTTTGGGAACTCTCCGAAGATATCAACGGCTTGTTTTTCGTCACAAGTTATATCAGCTTAGAGAAGAGAGGGACATGAAGCCTGAAACTTTTGCTAGCCTCGTATCTGCTATTCTTTATGAGAAAAGGTTGGTAAATTGCGAATATCTCTGATTTGCTCATGACCACACTGCGTATCTGGTGCACATGAGGGCTGTGCAGTTAAAATAAATTGGTCTTGCTTTGATGTAATTTTCCCAAAAAAAGAATGGTTTAACAGCAAGAGCTTGAATGTAAAAATGCCATACAAGTTTACATAAACTGCAGCCTGGTTTGGTAGATCATACCAGTGGGTTGAGGAACTTTAAGGTGGAGTTAACCAACCTCTGTTTCATTTTGAACTGATGTTCTGCTCTTTGCTGTATATAGTGCATGCATGGGTGGACCCACATGGGGTCAAGTGACCCCACAAAAATTTGTCTTTTTTTTTTTTTTTTTCAAAAATTCTGTAGTTGCTATTTTTTTTCAAGTGTAAGTTTCTTGCTTGCCTTCAATGAGTGTCCCTTTTGCTAGTTTATGTGATTATCCGTTTGTTAGTGAAATGAATTGTTGAGTTTTGGCTTTAGAAATTCTTCAAATAAGAATTTAATGGTGAAGAAATAAAGAGAAAATTGTTTCAAACATAGAATAATCTTTACAGTTTCTAAATTCTTTTTGAACATTTTGGAGCACTAAAAATTGCGAACAATGGTGGAGTTTTCAGGTCTAAGATTACTGTTTGCGTGTTGGATCCTCACAGTCTTTGGAGGTCTAATGTTCGATTTTATTTGTCGTATATGATATTTGATTGAAATTAATAAGTGAGAAATTTTCTTTTTCTGCACTATATATTTGATTTGTATGATTATGAGGGTTGAATGTGATTAGGCAGATGAGGGTATCGTTGGAATTAGTATTTTGGATGGAGTATTTTTTTGGAGTCAAGATTTGGGCAATTTCTAAGTTTAACGAAATTTGGTCTCTTAGGCATAATTGGGTTTGTTCTTTGGCGTACAATGTGTTAAAAATTGAATGTTTAGATTAACGAATTATTGTCCGTAAATTTCAATTTCAGTTTCCCGCAAAACCCTTACTTCCATCATTGACTTCTCGTAAAGTATGAAAATGCATAGGCTACAATTGTAGTAGTGTATTGACTTATTTTCATTCATGTTACATGGTTAAAAAAAAAATTGTATTTTAATTTTTGACCCCACAATATAAAAAGTCTGGGTCCGCCCCTGAGTGCATGCATTCCTTTTACTTATAAATTTTCTGGTTTATGATTAAGATCAATAATAATAGAAATTTTTGTGTTTGTTCTATATCCTGATTCATGTATAGTTAGTGAAATCCTACTACATATCAAAATGCTCTCAGAAAATGTACTGAGTATGTGCATCAATTTCTTTTTCATATTTCATCCATTATTTTGAAAAAGCATGCATTGCTTACCCTGCTGCTTGGTTTACTGCTAATTGTGGAAGCAAATGGTGATAAGAGACTATCATAACTCATAGCAGCTACATCATAGAGATAAGATATGCAGGTTTATGGGTGAATTTTTATTTTTATTTCCTTGTTCTCTTTCCCCTTCCTTTTGTGTATGCAAATATGGATTAAATCATGCCATTATATTAGAAGAAATCTCACTTCATACATTTTTTAAAAATCAGTTAATCATTTATGGAGAGGATGACATGTTTTGTTTCTTCTTTTTGTGGTTTAGATTTGGTCCGTACTTCTGCCAACCTGTAATTGCTGGATTGGGAGACGAAGACAAGCCCTTCATTTGCACCATGGATTCTATCGGGGCAAAGTATGTCTAGTTTCTCCCCCTCTTCATTTTATCATTAGGATTCTTGGTTTCTTTAGATTGTATCCTTTTCTGAAAAAATACATAATGCTTTGACGTCTTAATTAATTCTTGTAATCATATAATTTTCAAAATTATACCAAATTGTCTTTTTGCATCTTCATGTATTTAATTCTTTTAGTTTTTATTCGTAAACTTTTCTTGAAAGACTAGTCATCTAGTGTATTTACATGAACTTGAGTGCTTAAAATATCTTTTTTATGTTCTAAGTATAGTATCCAAGGAAAAAGTGCTGATTCATATTTGCCTAAACATGAAAAATTCAGTATTTTCTGCGATAATAACATCTAAAAAAATTCTGATTGAATTTTACTGTCTTAAGTTGTTAGCTGAAATTGTATTTTTGAATTGATTAGACCCTTAATATATTATTCCTTTTTTCGAAGGTGGTGTTGTCATTATGTAAGAAATGCTTAAAGCCTGGGTTAGAACTAGCATCCAGCTTAATGCTCATTGCAGACAGATCTCGTTAGATATTACAGAAATTTTTGTAGATACATTTATACACTTCTGGTTTTATAGTTTTTGTTTCTTTAAATGCCAGGGAACTTGCCAAAGATTTTGTTGTTGCTGGAACAGCCTCCGAATCGCTGTATGGTGCATGTGAATCAATGTTCAAGCCTGACATGGTTTGTCATTTTACTCAATATATTTTATCCTTTTGTTGTGGTTTTAAACTTAATCTTTATAAAGATAGCATTTAATATTCTTTTTGGGCTTATCAGTCATAATTGAGTACATAAGCCAAGGGAGGCTGTTGCTGAGTAATAAATCCTCCTTCCCCTTCTGGCCTTCTTGCCCAAAACCACCTTCAAAGTAACATGAATTTTATATTCTGAAAACCATTTATAATCGATGATGTAAGTAGCAAATTTTTAGATTTTCAGTTTCTATTTAATAAATTTTAAGGCTTATGATGTTGAACTAATTTATCTATCAAACTGCTCACAAATACTCTTTAGTTTGGTTTGCTCTAAGCTCTAGAATTTTTTTTTTTGGCAGTATGATCTATTTAAATAATGTAGATACAACAGAATTTGGTCATTTAAGAACTGAATATTATCTTTTCTCTTGCCTTAGTTGAAGTGCATAACATTTTTTATGCTTTACCATATCATTATTGAAGCTAATTTTATAGAACAGTTTTGGATGCTATCCAACTTTCTAGTGTGTGAGAGGTCAGACACATATGGCCCTGTTTCTGTGATGACAATAGAGATAGAACTTTTTGTTTACTAGATTGTATAAACACATGTATGACTTCTTCACGGGTTTGTAACTATTTCTTTTTTCCTTCATCTTCAGTTATTCTTGGTTGGAACTTGGAAGAATGTGATGTGTTTTTGAATTTGTGTTTGCAGTTGTTTTTCTTAGGTATTAAGAGGTCTCCTTGAACTGTTCATTAATGTATCTTCACGATATGATTAATGAAATTCTTTTTTTTTAGGGAAAAAATATATCTTGAATAAAAAAATGTTAAGCCCCTATATGAGCCTCATTCTTTAAAACTCATTTTTAACAACACATTATCGCAATAAAATAATTTTTTATGTAAATCCAAAACTATTCCCTGCTTTTTACCACACATTCTCCAAAAAAAAAATACTTTTTACAAGATCGATTCTAAAAAATGTGGTTCAAGCAGGGGCTAAATGTTTTTTAAAATATTTAGTTTCCAGAAAACATCAAATTGGTTTTTCCAGAAAACAACAATAATTAAATTATTTTCTTTGCAAGTTTTCTCAGTTAAAACATTTAAGGAACATGTTCTTGGAAGATTCTTCCAAAGGGGAACCTTCCAATTGATTCCGTCTTGTGGCTGTAGTTTTTTCTTTTTTTTTTTCCTAGTTTGTCTTTATAAGAATAGAGAACGTTGATCAGTTTTTCACTTGATGATATTGTTAAACCTATTTTATTTCTTTTATTTGCTAAGAGCTGGTGCACAATCTAATTCAGTATTGCTGAATCAGACATGCTGATCCTGATGGATGCATCTGATGCAGCATAATGTTGCCCAAAGTAACCATATTTTTTGTTAAAATGGATAAAAGGTTTTTGTCATCATCGCTTAAGTTCTCACTGAACTGCTAGGAGTCATGTTACAGGCATGAGATGTTAGGATGAGACACTTCTGTTATGTGGAAAAAGAAATGCTGCATGAAACTCGTGAAAGTCCAACTCACATGCTATTAAGCAACTAGTTCAGAAAAAAAATGCAAGTAATCTGTGGTAGTCCAAGTATAGTAATTCTCCACTCAACCAACAACTCCAAGAACAACAAACTGAGCCATGTTTCCAACAAATTATGGGACGGCTAAAATCACTGGTACAAAATAATATTAACAAGCTAAGTGCAATCATATTACTTCACAAATGCATCATGTCATTTTGGTGGCTTTGTACGATAAAGGCACTCTCATATATTTTGCAGTGTAAATCTTTCATTGTTTCTTGAAATATTAGTTATAGATTGTAGTAATACTTTTGCTTTGCATAATGAGCACATTCCAAAATTGCTGTTGCAAATATGATTGTGCTCATCTTAATTTGTATTTCATCAACCTTCTCTTTTATGTGCTTCTTTCTCCTAAGTCGAGTGTCATCTAGCCCACGCATCTTGTAAATGCCATATGTATTTTTTATTTTCCTGGAAATGAGGCAGCTAGTGATCTTAAAGACTACTAAAACCACTGTAAATCAATGGTGTCATTTGTAATTCTCATACTTTGCTTAGGCTTTTCTGGTCACAAGAGAAAAAGGGCATATATCAAACCCATGCATATGAGCTAAAGATGAAGTCAAGTTTGACTATAATCAATTTTGTTAGTCTTATCCTCTTGTTTCTTTCGTGATTTACAATAGTAATTGTTTGATCATACTTCTGGAAAATCATATACCTTAATTTGTTTTTCTTTTGCTGCCGATATCAAAGCAGTTCATATTAAATTATACCATGTTTATTTTCCATTAGTGTGACCCTTGCACACGGTAGTGATGTGGTTTGTTTACCACCAACCACCTCCCTTTCATTTTAGCTTTTTTCCATGATAGGATAAAATATTAAAATCCCAGCCTGCCCTTTTTTAATTTTGCACGTGATCCTTGTGACGCCAATGGTGTAAGAGTTGTAACCTTCTTTTCTTTAAATGCTCCAGGATGCTGAGGAATTGTTTGAGACCATATCGCAAGCACTCCTGTCATCCGTAGACCGTGACTGTTTAAGTGGCTGGGGAGGCCATGTCTATGTTGTGTAAGTCTTTTGGTGATTGCTTTTCTATTTCTCTGTGCTTTTTTTTCTCACACGGAAGTTTGTTTCTTGGAAGCATTCTACTCGTCATCCATAAAAGCAAGATCAATTTTTGGCGACGTGATTTTTTATTGTGCAATTTCAATGAGAATCCTGCTGACCTTTTTATATTATGGCAGCACGCCAACTGAAGTTACAGAGAGGATCCTGAAGGGAAGGATGGACTGATTTTCCACCATACGCATTTGGATACTCTCTGCTTTTGCTCCCTAGTGCCTGCGCCTGCTTTATGGCCTCCACTCAGGGGAACTTTGCCAATTTGCTGATAGATATAAGATACTCTGTTGTTTGACATGGATGTATACTTTGCTTCTAGCTTTGGATGTTGATATTGTCAATGAGTAATCTTTATGAATTTCTTGCAAAGATGAGCATGCTGTTGAAGTACAACGAGTAAGTTCGGAAGCTTTTCTTTTTCATTGACTAATTTCAGCTGTGTGTCGATTGGATATATGTTACTTATTAATTAGTTACCTTCTGAAGAGATTCTTGTTCCACCATTGTTGTCAATGTGATATTTTGTGCATTTTCAGTTCTTTTTTTGTTGAGAATTTGTTTTAACATTTTGCTATGAGATGCCTCAGTCAGTTAAATGCTCTAACCCAGCCAACCCCCTTGCTCCCTGTTCAATCCCCTTCTGTCGCCCCACGCCTTGCCCCCCACCCCGTTGCCGTTCTCCCCCTCATCACCACTCCTGCCTCCACCCCATGTCGTGGTGTTATACCTACCTACCTCCCCTAGTTCTGACTACTCTGATTACCCCTCTCCCACCCGTCCAAGTCTTTCGTACCCCTATCCCAGTCTCGCTCCACCAGTGTTCTTTTTAATCCATCCCTTCTCTCATTCTGTTGTGAAACTCATAATAAGTAACTGGGTAAACTAGAAGAAATTTGTTGTTGGAGGCTCGCATTCTTCAAAAATTGAAAGTTGGGGGATCAAATGCCAAGAACAATTATCTTGACTTCTTTCCTTTGGAGTTTAATTATGATTGATGAAAATCTTTCGACTGATGTTTGGTTTGTTTTACTCCGTAAATCTCTAACATGTTAGATGAAATACTTTAAACTCGTGTACTATGTGTCTATTGCATGTTTAGCCCCTGTTTGACAACGATGGTTTCAAAATTCTTTAATTTTCGTACTCATTTCAATCACACATTTATACAATAAAATATTTTGGATGTCAACTAAAAAATCTTCCTACTTTTTAATCCCATATTATCTAAAAAATCACAATTCAAAATTCAGTTTTTTCAAAGGGCTTAACCCTTATAAAACCTTTTTTGCAATTTCCCAGCGGTATCAACTATCAAATGAATACTTTGAATTAGGATATTTCATCTTATATTTTGAAATTGTTCCCTGACTTATCATGCAGAAATGTTGGACTCGTTAAAAATCTAACGAGTCACATTTAGACAAACATCAAAAACGCAAATGTGTGAAAAGTATGTAAATTGAAACCAGAAAATAATTAGTCATTAAAAAAAATCAATTTTTAGGAAAAAAATACAATAATATATTCACGAGTATTGTTATTCAGTTTCATTGGTGCTTAACATCGGTATGTATATTTGTGAGATGACTATCATATTATCCATTAAAGTTGTAGCCCCTATTTGATACACATTAAAATTTTCATTTTCATTCTTCTACTTATTTTCAACCACACATTCTTCAATAAAATAATACTTTTCATTACATCAATAATTTTTCCTTTTTTTCAACCACACATTTTCCATCAATCTATTATTCCAAAATACATTCTTCCAAAATAATATGGCTCAAAATATATCAAACAATATGAAATAATTTCACTGCTAGATAGTGATGTCAAACAAGGCTCGGGCTCCCGAGTCGAGTCGCAAGTGTTCTTGACAAGCCAAGTAAGGCTAGGCTCGTCGAGCTCGCGAGTGGCTTGTGGGCGGAGCCCACGAGCTCGGCTCATGAACTCGTGAAAAATTTAAATTTAAATTTTTTTTAAAAAAACGTAGAAAAATAATAATAAAATAAATTCAAAAAGTCGAGCCGAGCCCTTTGGTTAAAGGATTGTCGACTCTACTGCTACATGGACCGATGATAAGCACCAGTAAGACAGACTATCATTATTTAATATTATCTCATAAGACAAGCCTTGTTATAAAAATGATAAATTTCATCGCCTAATAACTTTTAATCTAATTAATTAAGTATAGTGAAAGATGAGTAAATCTATATAGTCTCGCAACACCAATGTAGGTGACAAGATGAGTGACATTGAATATGATAGGCAATGACATGTGATCCATTTAATTGAACTTATTATATTAATGATGTGTTTGTCTCTCATTTTGGAAAGAAAAATAAAGTAATGAATAGTATTTTTTGGAGAATGTGTGGTTGAAATTTAAAGTAACTTTATTGGTTTGTGTGTAGAATATTTTATTGGGTGAATGTGTGGTGTGGAATCTTACTGTAGTAAACAATGTTTTGAAAAAATGGTAGACAAACAGGAGCTAAGTGTGACCACATTGAGGGTGTGTTTGTCTCCCATTATTAAGAGAAAAATAAAGTAATTAATAGTATTTTTTGAAGATTGTGTGGTTGAAAAGTAAAGTAACTTTATTGGTTTATGTGTAGAATATTTTATTGGGTGAATGTGTGGTGGAGAATCTTACTGTAATAAATATTTTTTTGGAATAATGGTAGATGTTTTGGGCTGATTAATGTTCCAACACCAATGGACTAGAAAACATTACTAGTGAGAGATGTTTTACATATGAATATGATGACGATATTGATCACGATGTTAATATGAACTAAAACAGGTTTAAGTAATAACAAAATATTTCGTTTACAATTAACATAATTACACAATTTGATTCTTTCTACTGTGAAATTTATTTTCATCGATAAATTTATCAGTTGTTATTTTGTACGGTCTATAATTTAACAAGTAATTTCAATTAATATATTGACAAGAGAACAATAAGGAATACTTCTTCTTGTTTTAACTTAAATTTTAAACACTTTCTTTAAATGAACCAAACATGGGTTAAATATGTTATAGAAAAGTAAATAGAGGTCATCTCCTATGTTACATGGGTACCCATCTCGAGCATTTCATTGTTGACATATGATAAATATGATTTGTCAATTTGTTAGTGTATTTTTTTATCATTTAGGTAAGCAAAAAAATTCACAATTTTTTGTCGTTTTTTTATTAAAAAATAAAATTTGCTTCAAAGATCTCATGTCAATATCTNNNTCGACTCTACTGCTACATGGACCGATGATAAGTACCAGTAAGACAGACTATCATTATTTAATATTCATCTCATAAGACAAGCCTTGTTATAAAAATTATAAATTTCATCGCCTAATAACTTTTAATCTAATTAATTAAGTATAGTGAAATATGAGTAAAGCTATATAGTGTCGCAACACCAATGTAGGTGACAAGATAAGTGACATTGAATATGATAGGCAATGACATGTGATCCATTTAATTGAACTTATTATATTAAGGATGTGTTTGTCTCTCAATTTGGAAAGAAAAATAAAGTAATGAATAGTATTTTTTGGAGAATGTGTGGTTGAAATTTAAAATAATTTTATTGGTTTGTGTGTAGAATATTTTATTGGGTGAATGTGTGATGTAGAATCTTACTGTATTAAACAATATTTTGAAAAAAATGGTAGACAAACAGGGGCAAAGTGTGACCACATTGAGGGTGTATTCCCATTATTAGGAGAAAAATAGAGTAATGAATAGTATTTTTTGGAGATTGTGTGGTTAAAAAGTAAAGTAACTTTATTGGTTTGTGTGTAGAATATTTTATTGGGTGAATGTGTGGTGGAGAATCTTACTGTAGTAAATAATTTTTTGGAATAATGGTAGATGTTTTGGGCTGATTAATGTTCTAACACCAATGGGCTAGATAACATTACTAGTGAGAGATGTTTTACATATGAATATGATGACGATATTGATCACGATTGTAATATGAACTAAAACAGGTTAAAGTAATAGCAAAATATTTTGTTTACAATTAACATAATTACACAATTTGATTCTTTCTACTGTGAAATTTATTTTCATCAATAAATTTATCAGTTATTATTTTGTACGGTCTATAATTTAACAAGTAATTTCAATTAATATATTGACAAGAGAACAATAAGAAATACTTCTTGTTGTTTTAACTTAAATTTTAAACACTTTCTTTAAATGAACCAAACATGGGTTAAATATGTTATAGAAAAGTAAATAGAGGTCATCTCCTATGTTACATGGGTACCCATCTCGAGCATTTCATTGTTGACATATGATAAATATGATTTGTCAATTTGTTAGTGTATTTTTTTATCATTTAGGTAAGCAAAAAAATTCACAATTTTTTGTCGTTTTTTTATTAAAAAATAAAATTTACTTCAAAGATCTCATGTCAATATCTTGGGACACAAAATCTTTAATAGAGTCAAATATTGTGATGCAAACACAACTTTTTCCAAATACTTGAATCAATATTCCAACTCAGGCCAAGACCTCAAGATTTGGCCGCCGTTGGAAGAGTCTCCGCCGTCGACATCTAGTCAAGTTTCCACTGCTCTTGATTGAAAAGATATATACGGCCAAGTCACATATATAATCATAAACAATTTAAAACAATTTTATTTTATTATCATTCGATTTTTTATTTTTTATTTTTTGTTAAATTTATATATTTTGAAGTCCCACAACTGCGATATATAAATTTTATCATATTTCTTGATTCAAGATACGAGTACGATCCTATAACAAGAGATGGGCAAAAGTAGGTGTAATTATACTTTATTTTCTTATTTAATTTTGTAATTTAATTTTTTATTATATATTTAATGGAATTCAAAAAAATTTCAACATGCATTACGTAAGTTATTTATCAAAATCTATTAAAAATCTTATTTGCATCTACACCAAACACGGGCTTACTCAGTAAATTAGTACAAAATTACATACTAATCTTTTTTTCCAAGCAATTTATAAATTTCTACCAAGAAATCAAATATGGGTATTATATTACCACTATGCGAATTTTGTTAGTCACACCACAATTTTAAGTATGAATGGTTATATTAACACCATAATTTTTATTTACACTATATTTTAATTGTAATTAAAATATTCAATCTTTACTCATTGTAGCAATTATTTTCTTAACTTTTTCGTCAAATTCTTGTATTAGTACGTCTCGTTCTTGATGATGATTTATATCAAAATATTTTATTTTCATTAGTACTTTTGTTGCACTTTTATTTATTTTTTAAACATATGATTTTAAAATAAGTTATTTAACGCTATTTCAACGGACTTTTGGATTTAAATCTGTTATCAAATACAAAATGTGTTAACTAATGAAAAGTTTAAAGATAAAAATGACATTAAAAACTGTTAGGTGCATAAGTACTATAATGAGCAAAAATTAAGAACCCCAAATACAATTAAAATGAGGTGTAAGAAATAAAAATTGTGGTATGAATATAATTACTTTTTTAAATATTTTCCTTATTTACTTAAATAGTTTTAAGTAAAATTACATAAATAGTGTTCTAATATATTTTTTTATATAAAATAATTTATTATTCCACGACAAAGATAAATCTAATTTTTTTCTTTCTTTCTCTTCCATCAACAGTCGTGCATAGCTTTTCCTCCGTCGACGACTTGTGTTCCTCTGGTAAATAATTTTCTTTTCCTCTCCGATTTCAGTTCAAGATAAAACTCGATCTTTATTATGATGGGATTTTGCCTCTTGTACACTATGGTTTACATCCGCCTCACAATAGTGGGGGGCCGCTTTAAAAAAAAAAAGCGAGTCTCCTGTCAAATTTGGTTTACATTTTTAATGTACACCAAGTTTGATATATTATGATGTGAAAAGTTGCCCTGTCACAGATGCTGATGACTTTTCAAATGATGATGAACCTCATTGAGCTGATTGAATTCTCTAAAGTCCAAGGCAAGAATTTTGTTTTCTGTCATTTTGAGATTGAGCTGACGGTGAAACCTTTTTTTTTTTTTTTTAGGTGCCCGTGCAGATTCTTTTCACTCACGACAACCATTAAGCTCTTTTTTTTTCCTCGACATCTTGTGTTTGTTTTCCTCATGGCGGGCGGTGATAACATTTAAGGATAATATCAAACATGACCCTCCTCCAACCATGAAACATTTAAGGATAAATTTCAGAAACCCGTCCCGCTTATTATTTATTTCTTTTTATTTATATTATATTAGATATATACTAGAAATTAGATAATTAAATTAACGAAGATATATGGATGGCAATGATGCATGACGGTCATCCACATCCTCGTTCAATACCCTTAGGAAGTGGGGCGAGCAGGGGATTAAAATGTTTTTCATTTAACATTCCCTTTAGTTATTTTCTTTAATTATATTTATTTTGCAAATATAATGTTATTGAAAAATAAAAAAATAATAAGATTCAAGGTGAGACAATGAAATGCGTGTCGAGGTTGAAAATTTTTGTCATTCCCCATACAAAAATATTTTAATCTACAACTTGTCTTGTCTTGCCCTAGGCTAATGTCCAAAAGTCTTCGACGAGGCGGAATGGAAGGGTCTCCTAACTTGCTCTATGCCATTGCCATCCTTATAATCGTTATAAGTATGAAAAATATAACTATATGAAAACAGTTACATAAATTTTATGACATTCATTTTAGTTAAAAAGAGTGTTGATATTTAAATAAAAAAAAATCTTAAGAAATGACCCAATAAAGAAGAAAAATTAAAATAGCAAAATATTATTCAATAATAGATTCAAATTATATTATCAATACCTAAGGACTAGAGTAAAATAGGAAATAAAAATGTAATTTTGACTAACAATGGATAATTCCGTTATTTAAAACAAACATCACGAAGATTTCTTAAATTTTAAACAATACTATTCGTACATACTTCTTTAGCACTTGAATAACACTCCTTCCTATGTTGGGGAAATTTGTGCAGCGATATGGTGGCTGAGTTCAAAATTAAGAGTGGGAACGTTCTCCCGTAAAAGAGTGTAAAAAATGTTTTAAGGAATAGCGTACATCGTGATAGGAAAATTTTTAAAATTAAAGTTTCTGAAATTGTATTAAAATTTACCCAACAGTTAATGCAGTGAAAGCAGCAGAATGAGACAAAAACTTAATATAGAAAAATGTTAGAAAATTCTCGCAAGTTGACGAAATGCTACAACATTGCCCATGTTCATGCGTGACTAGCAGCCAGACAAAAAACAAGAAACACGATTATATGTTTTTGTCTAAACAATAGAACGCGCGTGATTAGCATTTACATTAAAAACAAAAGACGCGATCAACTTAAAATCTTGTTCATCGTATTTTACAATTCAACAAATTGGTATGACTACTTTGACGAGACCGATTGGCAATGTAATTCACTTCACTTGTCGATAATATTCGATGTGACATGTCTACCAAGTTGTATTAGATCGGGTGTGTTTGAATCTCATTTTTTTGAAAAATAAATTTTGTAATAATAATTTTTTGAAGAATGTGTGATTAAATTATAGAAAAAATTTAAAATTTATTCGTAAAATTATTTTATTTTGAGAATGTATGATTAAAAATAAATATTTATACAACGAGGCTTGATCAGTGTTTGAGTAAACGTGGAATATTCTGTTGAAAAATACTGCTGTATTGGTGGCTTCTTTCACACAAGAAAGGTTGGCTATGTCAAAGAAAATATAATTTGAAAAATATTGACAAACGTGTTCATTTCATGTAGACAGCCTTTTCCCAAAGGAAAATAAAGTTAAGAGAAAAAAAGTCGTGCCAACCCCACCACCCCAATTTAGTCGGCTCAATTTTGTCCCATTGCATACACGATTACATGCTCGAGACTAAAGGACAAAAACCAAGTCCGATTAAAGTTGATTATGATGTATTGTATGATTCACAACCATAGTCCAATTTGACCTACAAATTAAATTAATTTTAGTGCTTTATGTTATAATACAAAGATTATTAGCACAAAACGTTCATACGTTTGATTCATTAGGTAAAACGTCATTATCTTACATTTTTATCCTTATTTACACATTTCATTATGAAAATCACTATTTTCATCATTTTTCTCAGTTAAAAAATATATGAAATGACGAATATATCTTCATATTTAAATAAAATAAAAGGAAAAGAAACACTAAAGAACTAATTGTGATAATAGCTCCAATTTTTTTCAAAAAAAAAAAAAATTACGAATGAGTCACAAATACAAAATTAAAAACGAAAACTTAAAACACAAAAATTACTTCATCGCCTTCCTCCACCCCACACCCCACTTTCAGATCAAATCAAAACCAAAAACATTGGTGGGTCACTTTCTAGGGTAGGATTAGGCTGATTAGTAAACTATTAGGAAAAGGATTTGTTACAAAGGGTCGTTAATTATTCGCATGTTTTAAATTTCACTAGACATAATTTAAACAAATTTTGTGATTATTCGAGCACAATCTATCAACGCAAGGATTTAAGGAAATCAAGAACGAGTCCAAACAAAATTTCTACATTCCCGACGAACCCCTCATATTAGGAGAGAATTTATTTGAACTGTTATTCACACGAGTCCTACATAGATCTCACTTCCACGTGAGTATCTATCAATAAGAGTGAGATTTTCTTTCTGAAAAAAAGTTTTATTGAATTTTCTAAATAAGAAATACTAGAAAGTATTTGTGTAATCGACGAGTTAGAAAAAGATAAAAAGAAAAGTGAGAAGTGAGTAGGATAGATGTTGATGGACCAAATTTTATGATTACTGTTTATCTTGGTAACTGTCCATTTATTAATTAACTCACTATACACTAACTAATTACACCTTTAATTCTTGATTTTATTAGAGTAATGCTATGTAATTCCAATGTAGTTACAATCTAAGTCTAGATGGCGTTAATGTGATATTAAATGATAGGTGAAATTAAATAAGTCATTTAATTTCACGTTTCATTTAACCAATGATTTAGAGCTACCTAGATTGTGATTGTAATCCCAGTGGGACTAAATAGTATTATTCTTTTTATTATGTTTACTGTTGGATATATATTAGCGACACTGTTTTAAGAAAATTTGTATTCACATACGTGTTTTAAAACATCCCGAGCATTATAGTCATCAAGGACATGAATGGACTAGGGGAGGCGAGGAGAGAGGTGGGGTGGGGTGGGATGATTTTTGTGTTTTAAGTTTTGATTCTTAATTTTTAATTCGTGACTTATTTATAATTTTTTGAAAATTTTGGAATTATGATTACAATTAGTTCTTTATTTTTTTCTTATCTTTTTATTTTATTTAAATATGAGAGTATATTTGTCATTTCGCATCTTTTTATTGAGTAAATGAATGAAATGATGATTTCCGTAATGAAAGGTGAAAAATAAAAAAAATTCAAGGTAAAATCATTTTGCACAATAAATTTTAAACGTAAAGACGTTTTGTGCTAATAACCCTTATATACCAATTCGGAAAATTTGAATGGTACAAGGTGAGTTCACGGGTTGTTGAAGTGTAATAACAAAATAAAAGTTTGAAGGATGACTCACATGTCAGTATTGTTATAAAGACTGGTAAAACGCATGTACACGTATCATAGTATAGTTGGCTGTATGATAGGAAAAAAAAGCCTAAAACCATAAAAATCACAGCATAAATTTCAAAAGATTTACCATAATCCCGTGGGTCAAAGCAGTAAACTGGAAGCACAGATAATAAAACATGTTCTCACTTTTGAAACTACTACCACAACATTCACCAATTATTGAAATATAGTCGCATTAATAATATCAGATCTAAGAAGCATATCCGAAATATTTGTCAATATACATATTCTCGTATTCTAAATCCTAATAAATCTAATAACATGCTTCCAAATGACAAGCACAAGAGATTATTTATCATCACTACATTACAGAAAGAAGATCATTTCAGAGTAGCAAGTATTTTTTCCTTTAATGAAAAAAGAAAATATAAATTTCTGATTAGAAAATCCTTAATTTGTTTTCGACATAATAATTGAAAGAAAAATATAATTCCAATTTACTTCAACTAAAAATTTCTATATAATTTGCAAGCGAGTAAATTATAAATCAAGATAGCAATAATTCCCATAAAAAGATAG
>CAIGRB010063504.1:0-32134 GCA_903798255.1 Fraxinus quadrangulata
AAACATTGAACGAGAATTTAGTATAAATTTAGATCTAGATTCTATTATAGATAAATTTTATGCTATAAAATATCATCGGGTACAACTGTAATATGTAACGTTATATTACGATTTTTCTCGTTATGTATAAATTTTATTCATGCATTAAATTTTAAAAAAATTTGTTCCCCGTACCATTAATTCCTGGCTCCGCCCTGGTCATATCTTAAATATGTATAACCAACCAAATGATTACTTAACAATTCAAAACATATATAAGAACTTACATTCTCATTTCCAAACACTTTGTCATCTAACATCGCCACTGAAAGGTTTTTGTGCGCAGTCCAATTTATTATTCGTGGATATGTCTTACAAATTCTCATGGCCAAGTTCCCTTTCAATGCAGGTATGAACTTATATAGCCACACCTGGAAAGCCACTAAAAAACCTGTCTGTAATGACTTGTTTGTTTTTCTAATCTTTTCCTTAGTGATGATAATGTGGTTTCAAACAAATATCTGCCACAATGGAAAATTTCAAGTATGTCAAAATTGTCTACAAGTACAAATATGTATTGGCTCATCACCTTCGGGTAGGATGTCGCAAATAAATACGAGGTGATAAGATAAATAATCCAAACCTTAACCACTTCATGGTCAGGTGCATCATCGAGTGAAAGAAAGAGTCTTTACTTGTGACAACTTTTAAGTCCTTGAAATAGGTATCCTTCGCTGTAGATAGTTTTTCATCCAACGTCGATCGACCATCAACCCCAGCATATCGCAATCTAGTGACCAAACAAAATTCAGCAATGGAAAATCGAATATATCTTCCATTTATGTTGAACCACATTTCTTGCTTGTTAGGTTGCTTCACCTTCCATAACAAGATATAATAAATCAACTGTGGCTGCACAACTATCTCCCTACAAATGCATGTAGTAAGAGACACGTGTTTTCCAAAATGTCCCCCTGAGCAGCAGTGAAGTTCATCAAAAAGTGCGTGATGACACTTTGTATTGAACTTGTAGTGATCTTCCCAGAGAATCAACTCCTTGATTTTATTAGATATTTCCAGTCCTGCACAAATTGTAATGTCGGACATGTTAATATGACCTTCAACACATACATAAACATGTTACTATGATCAACATACCCATATTCAGATCATAAATATTTGGTCACAAATTCCCCAAAATCTTAAAAACAGTAGATAGTCACAATACGTATTCCAATCCCAAACAATTTAGCTCACTTTACAAAACATATTCAATTCACGTAAATGGTAATTGATCAAATAGTACACAACACAAGTCACAAACCCTTCAAATTACAAAAATACTCTGAACATGTCAATGAAATTTTCGTCACAAAATACCCAAACCAGATCACAAATTAGTAAAAAATAAGTCAAAAGTCTCATAAATCAGGTTACAAAATCAAATTTCACCCTTTTCATGGATTTTTTGCCGATGTCGATATTTTCACTTTCTTTGGTAAATAAGAATCTTCGACAATGTTCTTGATCTTTCCTTTATCTTCACATCAACACTACAAGTTCTAACCATTTTAAATACTACTCTGGTTGAAGCTAAAGTGTAATATGGTTATTTCATGATGAATCTCCGATTATGATGATGGCAATTGAGAGTTGTATCTTACTATACTGTTATTTGAGTGTAAGCTTGGTTTCTAATCATGATATGGGTATTGTAGAGATGACAAAAGCTTCGTAAATTGTAGAGAAAGACGCAATTTCTGTGTATGGAAGAGAGAGACGTAGTTTTAATGGGAGAGATAAATGGGTAACAAAGATAAAATTGAACATATCTAATTAGATCCCCTAATAAGCAGTTACCATGATAAATTTGTTTTAATTAATTTAAAAATTCGTATTTACCACTTGATTATTGAAATTTAAATTTCATCCCTGATTTTTGAATTCTCACTTACATTCCCTCTTTTCACATACATTTTTACAGCAGCCCATAAATTGGCCCGCCCATCTCTTAGTAAAAATCTTAGCCCACTTAACTATGTGAAATACCTTCAAACCCTAAATTTTCATTGTCTCCGGATTAGCGCGAGGAGAGTGAAAAAAGCTCAGCAATGTCGAAGCGAGGTCTGACTTGAATTTTTTTTTCGATTTCGAATAGTTTTTACGAACGTGAATGCTAACTTGTATCTTTTGTTGATTCGATTTTTACTCAGGACGCGGAGGATCGGCGGGGAACAAGTTCAGGATGTCGCTGGGTCTGCCAGTGGCAGCGACGGTGAACTGTGCTGATAACACAGGGGCGAAGAACCTCTACATAATTTCAGTCAAGGGAATCAAGGGGCGGCTCAACCGTCTTCCCTCAGCCTGCGTCGGCGACATGGTCATGGCCACCGTCAAGAAGGGAAAGCCCGATCTTCGTAAGAAGGTCATGCCCGCAGTCATCGTCCGCCAGCGTAAACCTTGGCGCAGAAAGGACGGCGTTTTCATGTACTTTGAAGGTATACACGCATGTTTCCATATATTTATACAAACCTGTTTTCTGTGCGTATATACATATATGAATACTCGTACATATCTATGAATGCATGCATTTTGATATATATATATATATATATTTTTGCTGCTAGTAAAATGCCATACCTAATCTCGGGTTTTGCTTGTTTTAAGTTTTGATTTTTGATTTGTTGCTTAACAGATAAACACCATTGTTTTTCTTTGTGAAATCTAATCCTTTTATTACGTGTAGTGTAAAAATGAATATGCAGATGCTGATTTTCTACACCATTCAGTGTCAATGGCCTATTAGTTACTGAAATTATGAGAGTAGTTAAGGAAATTACTGATGGAGTCTTGGTACTATTATCTTTTATTTATTATTATTATGAGAGTAGTTAAGGAAATTACTGATGGAGTCTTGGTACTATTATCTTTTATTTATTCTTAATGTTTAATACTGGGATGATATCACGAGCACTTCTTAGTCACCTTCTATGTTAGATTTTTTATTTGAGTTTCTTTTCATTATCAATGATTAAGTAAACTAATATCAAAGCAGTCAGGTTTCATTTTGAAGTGTTCGTGTTCTCACTGAAGTAAAAGGTGCATTTTGTTATTGGGTCTCTCATTTTTGTCGTGGCATTTTGCATTTCTTCTTTTCTATGAATTTGGATGCTTATGGTATGTTTTTAGTTGCACAAGAGATGATTTCTTCTGGTGCTGTAACATCTTATGTATCCTTTGTCTATTGTTGTCTCTGCACATTGGTTTAATACATGTGCAATTGAGAAAAACATACTCATTCTATTTTACTTGTCGAGGGTGTAAAAATATCAGATTGTTGATTTAATGAGTCAAGAATTGCAGAGTGCTTAAAGTTCAACAAATTGAGATCTTATTCTTAACTGGGAACGTGCATTAAAGCATGCCTACAAAGATTTCCAACAAAATATGCAGTAAACTTAGCCTTCAGTGAAGTACTAGGCAGCCTCTCCCATGAATTGAGACATCAAGGAAATGAAAATATTCTATTAAAGATTACAGGCAATATTGAACAGTATAGATTCCTAATCAATAGTCCCATTAAAAAACAATAGCAAATGGTTAAGTACAAATCATAAAGCTATTTGGAACTTATGTTGTTTAATCCAGGAGGTCCAGATTGATCAATTGAGATCACACTCAACTGCCAGTTTTTGTATCCCGCAATCGTACGGGATCATTGACAAATAATAATGGCATGAGAAATGTATCGTCACAACTCACAAGGAGTAAACTTTAAATGAATTGTATTAATTCGTTATCAAATTCGATTATATGTAGCACAAAAGAGATTGATTTGTTTATTTCTAAATTATTCTATAAGTTACCTAAAAGCATTGGTTTGGATGAATTTATGGGATGAATGTATTCAACTTACGAATCTTTGTTATCTTATTTTCAATTCTTGACCTATGTAACTTAGTGTGATTTATGCATTCTTGACAAGTTGATAATCCATTTTTATGTAACTATCTCTTTTGAGGTAACTTAAACCTATTCTAAGCACGAATCGGTCATATTCGTATTCAGTATTCATATGCAAAGCAACGCATTAACATACACGATTATCTATATGATTGCATACACCATACATGTTATTCTTAACATATATTGCCCATGTGTTAACCTTACAATGTTCTAAACTTATTGTGAACATCACTTAAGTACAACAAGCAACTAATTACCTAATTGGTAATCAAGCAATCAAGTAATGAAGTAATCATGGAAGAATAATCAAGCAATCAAGTAATGAAATAATCATCCGCTTGGATTTCTTCCTTTTTTGCTCGAATTTCGTTCCCTTCTTTCAATTTTACCTCCAAGCGTCAAGTTTTACCTAAAAAATAATAGATACATGAGAATGAGATATAATTCATCAAAAGTAATATAAAATATCCTCATTTAACAGCATAGATAAGTTCACCTATGACTACAAAAGCAGGACAAATTCTACCTCCAAAGGGGATGTTTGTACTTGAGAAAATATTTGCCAGTTTGTAGTAGCATAATGCTGTTATTTGTAACTAGCCTTTTTGTTGTGTTGGCCAGCGAATGTCTTTTATTATCTTAGGAACTAGAATTTTGGTGACATGGTACTTTAATATCCATTTCACCTGAATGTGTAAAAGGACTATTTGAATTTGTTCATGGCATTCTGATATTGATTGTTGTATAATGCCAACTATTTTTTTTATATTGTGGCATTTTTTCTAATTCCTATATTTTGCGCCTGAAGATAATGCTGGGGTCATTGTGAATCCAAAAGGTGAAATGAAAGGTAATAGACTGATTTTTCAATATCTTATTGAATTACTATTTTTATTTCTGTGAATGGAAATCTTCCTTGAATTTTAATAGTGATTGGTGCTTATTCTACCATTTGGTGTTTGTAGGTTCTGCCATCACTGGCCCAATTGGGAAAGAGTGTGCTGATCTTTGGCCTAGGATTGCCAGTGCTGCCAATGCTATAGTCTAGACATTGAATTTTCAAGTTATCTGGAAATTTTATGTTTCTTGCTCTATTTAAGTTCATGATTTTATTTTATGCTTTAGAGATACGAAATTGTTGTTTCTTATAGATTTTGTAAGACCTGAGTCATCTTTTATAAGATAGTAGCTCAAAAGATTTTGCTTGTCTAGGGAAATTAAGTTATTGGTTGTGTATCTGTATTCAATTTAATTGTGCAAGTTGATTTTTGGTTTGGGTAACCATACATGATTGGCTATTATGAAGTTGGATAGGGCCCCAATGTCTCATTGTCTTGTGTGATTTGCCAGATTGATTTATTTAACCGTCGTTGTATTGTAGATGGATTTTGCTACATGTACATTAAGATTTACATAAGGATTACGTAATGCCACATGACACTTTACTATTTGTCTGTTTAAACACAATCACTATTTTTGTCCAATCATTTCCCTCCACATCATTTTTAATAACCGTTTATGTACCATTTTGATGTGCAAGTAGCAAAATTCATTGTAGATTGGTGCATTTAAGCGTATGTTGTGGGGGGTGCGGTTTACTTATGAAGTTGTAGTATTTTAGTTTTGATGGATGCAATTTACTGGGGTGATTGATGTCAAATTTACCTGAGCTGAGCTATTAGCGCATTTGTTGGCTTATGAAGGATGGACAAGTATCCATGGCTATAAGCAATCTCATTTGATTTGTGTGTATACAAGGGGTAATTTTGTGGTTTTCTGTTCTTAAAAATTCCTATTTTCTGGCTTTGAAAGTCAGAGCGGAGGTAAAGAAATTAATTTATAGCGCATGAAGACATCGGGTTTAAGTTCTTGTGTGTTAAGAATTCCAGAGAGCCTTGTGCTTGTTGAGCTCACATTGATTTGACTATGGTTGAATGATCTTTTGATCTTTTCCCGTAGACCTAGATTCTTAGACTTCACTTCTTCCTTGGTGGAAAGATTTCATCTCTCTTGGAAGGGGGAATTACAGTACAATTTAGTAGAGGAATGTATATGCGTTTTTTTATTTCTTTATTTTTTAATTTTTTTAAAAAAGGCATTATTGACTCGTATCTACATTGCAGTGAAATTGTGGGCAAGAGTTGAAAGATCGTTTGTAGAATGACTAATAGTTGTTTGTTTGATGGTCGTTGGGTGGTGGCTACTGATTATGGTGGTTGCCTGTGTTCGTATCTCATGTAAAGAGCAAAATGTTTTTCTTGTAAAAAAGTAGGCTCCTCGATTTGAATTGCAATCAAGTAACTACTACTCGACACTTTCTCAACAATGTAGGATACCCTTAAAGAAACGTCGATGTTAAGATTTCATGGACCGAAGGTTTCGTGCTTCAAGACAACATTTTCCTTACTCTTAGGTTGACAAACAATTGGTACATATGCAAGTTTATGAGTAAGATGTTAGACCTGTATATGATTGCATCATTAGTGCACTTCTCGACAATAAATGCTATATGCCTAGCTTTTGACGACCTTGTCATGTTGTATAAGGGAGCACTCTCGATGCGAGATACTATTAGATGATTTCATTCCAATATAGAAATCCCCTCCTTGCAGTTAAAGTAATGACTTCGGACATGGCCAACTCCCATAGTGTGATGGGTAGAGTGTACAAGGCTTGAGAACGAATTCAGTGTCATATGATTGACTCATGATTACTAGCAATTTTGACTTCATATAGGCAAGTTGTAGCTTGCAATTAGAACCGAGGACGGGTTTTTGGGGTTAGCTTACCCTCGTGGGATCGACTACCCTTTGTCCTGGCCATTGTGCATGAAGCACAAATGCGCACTTGTATACTGTTTGTATTTACTGGTTTCTACCTCAAAGTGACGCCTATATAGAGAGTTTACACAAATTGATTGATTAAGGTTCTTTTTTTAGCAACCTGCCAAGTTAATGGTAATTGGATTTAAGTCGTATGATAATATTTAACTCTTTCACCAAGTTCGTCGACCAATGTCACAAACTATCTTTAAAAACCGAAGAAGGCCTTGGTTTCAAGTTTAAGCATAGTGGCATGTGAATTGTGATAAGGTAGTTGGTGTCAGCCTGTAAACACCTTGGATTGCAAGCTACATAGAAATGGAGACACCTTTATTATTATTGGAAACTTTCCCTTTCAAATTAAGCACCAAAACGAACAGGCGACCAATCTAACTTCCCTTCCAATCAAACCTTCGACCCCTCACCTATCAGCTGGTACTCTGACTCTCTCTTTCTCACGCACAAACACACACACACACTCTCTCTCTAGAATTACATCTCCATTTGTACATAAATCCCTTATTTCCCATCTCTGCCTAATTCACTCAGCCGTCTGCCTTTCGTTTTTGTCTTCATTTCTTTCTCTTGCCATGGCGTCAAACACCATGGCTGGTGGCCTTCTTGCTGGTTCTCATGCCCGCAACGAACTCCATGTTTTGCATGGCGTTGATGAAGTAAGTATATACGTAGCTTCTCATCTTCTCGTTTTGTTTTCGTTGGAATTTGTACGAATATGTACTTAAAAACATAGTGTATTTGTATATCATATATCTTGGTAGAGTCCAATCATACTGTATGCTTAATTTTTCATTAATATTTTGATATAGTATTTGATATGTGTTTATCCCAATTTTGGGTCTAAACATTAATTGAAATCAAAGTGAAAAGTGGGGATTAGAACTTATTCCATAAAAAATGCATGGATTGTAGATTGTAATTCCATTTCTTTATTCGTTGCACCTGTGTTTTCTTGACAGGAGCGTCGACCTCCAACACGTGAATCTACTACAACCAACAAAATATGCCGAATTTGTGGAGACGAGATCGGATTTAAGGACAATGGTTTGCTGTTTGTGGCATGTTATGAGTGTGGATATCCAGTTTGTAAGGCATGTTATGAGTATGAGAGAAGTGAAGGCAACCAGAGTTGCCCTCAGTGCCACACTCAATACAAGAGTCATAAAGGTCTTACAACAGCAACAACAACAACAACAACAACAACAACAACAACAACAACAATAATAATAATAATAATAATAATAATGTCTCTATTTTTAAGATACATTAATTTCTTGGCAAATATTTTTTCTTTGACCAAATTTATGAGTGGTTCAATTTTGATTTCACAGCTTGTCCTAGAGTTGTAGGGGATGAAGAAGATAGTTTTGACGATGATTTTGAAGATGAATTTCAACTCAAGAAGGTAAATATAGCTCGAGCCAACTCGTCTTCTTGTTGTCTAAGAGTGATCCAACACGTGCTTATCATCCTACAAAATTTTATATAGTTCAATGTCACATGTCTTATAATTTAGTCACTATTTGGTTTTATTAAAATCAAAATTTTAATATATATTGATAAAAGTTTATACGTAGTTGAAAAGTTGTAGATCACGTGAAACGAACGATTAAATTAATTATTAGCTTTAATTTAAATTTTATCAATTTTTTTTAGCTAAACCAAAATGGATTTATACAATATTATATAAATTACCGTCATTCCTCAATACACACAATACTAACTTTGAATTTGAAAAATGTTCTTTGTAATTTTATTTTACATTATTGTCTTGAAATAGTCAAAAGAAACTTACTACTACTACTACTACTACTACTACATGATTTAATGATTTTTTTTTTCTTATTTTTAACAACTTAGACCACACTTATTTTGGAGTGATATATTGAGAATTGCTTTTTAAATTTAGCCTCTGATGGGGGCTTAAATCAAATTTTTAATAAATTTTAATAAAATTTGATAAAATATGTAATTGAAAAATTGTGGATTTCATAAAATATATGGTTAAAATTAATTATTTACTTTAACTTAAATTAAAATTCGAATTTTAATTTAAACCAAACATAGGCTTAATAGAATTATATAATAACAAAGGGTAGTTAGATTTACACCACATCTTTTTAAAAATAAATACACTACATTTTAACTTCATTAAATTTCATTAACTTTATTCATTGTCACACTTATATCTTTAATTTTTTTCATCACATTCTTATTTTGAACATTTCATTGATTAGAAAATTCTTTCCTTAATCACGATTTTAGTCCAAAAATATTGTTAACGTGATGTAAAATGAAGGTCAAAAATTTAATCGTATTTTTACATTAATATTTATTTTACAATGGACAAATGAATATTTTTACTCTAGCTTAAAATTTTTTGAAGAGAAATCATGATTAAGTACAATTTATGTACACTTGAGCATAAGAATACGAAGAAAAAAGTTTGAAATATAAATGTGACAATTTGTAAAACTTATAAACTTTTCGTGCAATTAAAATGTAATATAGTTATTAAAAAATGTGGTGTTAATATATTTAGCCAATAACAAACTGCACAATTTTGTATCTAAGATCTTCGCCCAAGTGTATGATATATTGTTCCAAAGAGAATATCATTCTGTTAAACGAAAGAAATTCAAAATTATCTTTGGCAGGAACAAAGGGACTATAATCAGCACCAAATTCATACTAGTGGTGCTGCCATTCCTTCTGTTGCAGGAAGTGGTAATCAAATATTATACCAAATATTTATAAGTTTCCCTGCAAATATTATCTTGTATAATTGACACTTATTGCCATATTGCATCCATACAGTTGAAGGAAAGGATTTTGAAGGTGAAAAAGAAACTTACAACAATGAAGAATGGAAGGAAAGAGTTGAAAAATGGAAAACTAGGCAAGAGAAAAGAGGTCTTGTTACAAAAGCAGATGATGGAGGAAATGATCAAGACGATGATGTTTATCTGTAAGATTTCACTTTCTCAGTTTTGTATTTTCTTTATTTTTCGTGTTATGGGAGTAATGCTTAAATTTTTTAACCATTCATTGCTGATGGTATGCTTTCCTTTTTTTCCTCAGTATTGCTGAAGCTCGGAAGCCACTCTGGCGAAAAGTCCCGATTCCATCAAGCCTAATCAATCCCTATCGCATGGTCATCGTCATTCGTTTAATCATTAATATGTGATTGAAAAATTGTGGATTCTATAGAATATGTGATTAAAATTAATTAATTATTTTAACTTAGATTAAAATTCGAATTTTAATTTATACCAAACATAGGCTTAATAGAACTATATAATAACAAAGGGTAGTTAGATTTACACCTCATTTTTTTTAATAAATACACTACATTTTAACTTCATTAAATTTCATTAACCTTTATTCATTGTCACACTTATATCTTTAATTTTTTTTCATCACATTCTTATTTTTAACATTTCATTGATTAGAAAATTTTATCATTAATCATGATTTTAGTCCAAAAATATTGTTAACGTGATGTAAAATGAGGGTCAAAGATTTAATCATATTTTTACATTATTATTTATTTTACTTATTTATAAATACAATGGACAAATGAATCTTTTTACTCTAGCTTAAAATTTTTTTGAAGAGAAATCATGATTAAGAACAATTTATGTATACTTGAGAATAAGAATACGAAGAAAAAAGTTTGAAATATAACTGTGATAATGTGTAAAACTTATAAACTTTTCGTGCAATTAAAATGTAATGTAGTTATTAAAAATTGTGGTTTTAATATATTTAGCCAATAACAAACTATACAATTTTGTATCTAAGATCTTAAATCCTCCCAAGTGTTTGATATATTGTTCCAAAGAGAATATCATTCTATTAAACGAAAGAAATTCAAAATTATCTTTGGCAGGAACAAAGGGACTATAATCAGCACCAAATTCATATCAGTGGTGTTGCCATTCCTTCTGTTACAGGAAGTGGTAATCAAATATTATACCAAATATTTATGAGCTTCCCTGCAAATATTATCGTGTATAACTGACACTGATTGCCATATTGCATCCATACAGTTGAAGGAAAGGATTTTGAAGGTGAAAAAGAAACTTACAACAATGAAGAATGGAAGGAAAGAGTTGAAAAATGGAAAATTAAGCAAGAGAAGAGAGGTCTTGTTACAAAAGCAGATGATGGAGGAAATGATCAAGACGGTGATGTTTATCTGTAAGATTTTCACTTTCTCAGTTTTGTATTTTCTTGATTTTTCCTGTTATGGGGGTAATGCTTAAATTTTTTAACAATTCATTGCTGATGGTATACTTTCCTGTTTTTCCTAAGTATTGCTGAAGCTCGGCAGCCACTCTGGCGAAAAGTCCCGATTCCTTCAAGCCTAATCAATCCCTATCGCATAGTCATCGTCATTCGTTTTATAATCCTGAGTTTCTTTTTCCATTTTAGAATCTTAACCACAGCATACGATGAATATACCTTAAGGATTAATTGCTGATGGTATACTTTCCTGTTTTTCCTAAGTATTGCTGAAGCTCGGCAGCCACTCTGGCGAAAAGTCCCGATTCCTTCAAGCCTAATCAATCCCTATCGCTTAGTCATCGTCATTCGTTTAATCATTCTGTGTTTCTTTTTCCATTTTAGAATCTTAACCCCGGCATATGATGCCTATGCCTTATGGATTATCTCTGTGATATGTGAAATATGGTTTGGATTGTCCTGGATACTTGATCAATTTCCCAAATGGTTTCCCATAAACCACGAAACTTATCTTGATCGTTTGTCCTTGAAGTTTGAGCGAGAGGGTCAGCCTAACCGGCTTCTCCCGGTTGATGTCTTTGTTAGTACTATTGATCCTCTTAAGGAACCTCCCATTATTACTGCAAACACAGTCCTTTCAATCTTGGCCGTAGATTATCCAGTCGAGAAGGTGACTTGCTATGTGTCGGATGATGGAGCCTCGATGCTTCTGTTTGATGCATTGGCTGAAACAGCCGAGTTTGCTAGGAAGTGGGTGCCATTTTGCAAAACATACAACGTTGAACCTCGAGCTCCAGAGTTTTACTTCTCTGAGAAAATTGACTACTTAAAAGATAAGGTTCAGCCTACTTTCGTGAAGGATCGTAGGGCCATGAAGGTAAATAAGATAAACTCATTTCTTCTGCTATTTTTAGTAAATTTAGTGGAATTAAAGTCATTCTTATACAATGTTTATGAATTGCAGAGAGAATACGAAGAGTTCAAAGTAAGAATTAATGCTTTGGTGGCTGAAGCACAAAAGAAACCAGAAGAAGGATGGGTAATGCAAGATGGGACTCCATGGCCTGGGAACAACACTCGTGATCACTCGGGAATGATTCAGGTTAATTAATCAAAACTAGGACAACGAACCTTTTGACAATGATTCTCTAAGTCCCTAATTGCCTTCTAGAGAGTCTATTGTTGATGTAACAAGTTCAGCTATATCAATGATTAAACAACTGTTTCTTACATTGTAGGTGTATTTGGGATGTAAAGGTGCACTAGATGTTGAAGGTAAGGAACTACCACGGTTAGTATATGTTTCTCGTGAAAAGCGACCGGGCTATCAGCACCATAAGAAAGCTGGTGCCATGAATGCACTGGTAGGTAGTTGCCAAGTTAACATTCTATCTTTTCTTGTGGGCCAGAAAGACACATTTAGTGATGCTGACACTTGGGCTTTCTATATATTTGATTTACAGGTTCGAGTTTCAGCAGTACTCACTAATGCACCTTTCATGTTAAATCTGGATTGTAATCATTATATTAACAACAGCAAGGCTATGAAGGAAGCGATGTGCTTTCTTATGGATTCCCAAATCAGAAAGAAGCTCTGCTACGTCCAATTTCCACAGAGGTTTGATGGTATTGATCATCATGATAGATATGCTAATCGAAATGTTGTATTCTTCGATGTGAGTTGAATTTCTCTCTATTTCGTCTTCTGGCACGAATCCCCTACTTTTTAAATTCCCAGTGGCAATGAAATATACCTATGAACCTAATGTAAGATAAGTATTTAGCTGTCATATCTGAAAATTGTGGAATTTCCTTTTTGGTAACAGATCAACATGAAAGGCCTAGATGGTATCCAAGGGCCTGTATGTGTTGGCACTGGGTGTGTTTTCAATAGGCAAGCATTGTATGGCTATGATCCACCTATGTCTAAGAAGCCACGTAAAATGATTGGTAGTTGCTGGCCAAAGTGGTGCTGCTGTTGGTGCTCTAGGAAGAAGTCAAAGGCTAAGAAAAAAGGATTAAAGGCTATGCTTGACCTTGGAGGATTATATAGTAAGAAGAAAATGATGGGCAAACATTATACCAGGAGATCGTCTGGAACAGCATTTGATCTTGAAGAGATTGAAGAAGGGCCTGAAGGATATGATGAGTTGGAAAAATCACCACTCATGTCCCAAAAGAACTTTGAAAAACAGTTTGGAATGTCACCAGTTTTCATTACTTCCACTCTCATGGAAGACGGTGGTCTCCCTGAGGGAACTAACCCCGGCTCTCTTATCAAAGAAGCCATTCATGTTATTCGTTGTGGCTATGAAGAGAAAACTGAATGGGGCAAAGAGGTTAGTATTGACACTTGGCCTTTCGTAAAGTTTCAAAGTCTTTAACCTCTTGCTGATTAGTCAACAACAATCTGAATTGATAAAAAATTGAAATTGATTGAAACTTGTTATTAGTTTTAAGTACAATTTAAATTATTTTACTCTATCAAAATAGCAATCTCTCATGGACATTTTTTTATTCACAGATTGGATGGATTTACGGTTCAGCTACGGAAGATATTTTGACAGGCTTCAAGATGCATTGTAGAGGATGGAGGTCAGTGTACTGCTCACCCAAGCGACCTTGTTTCAAGGGATCAGCTCCAATCAATCTATCAGATAGGTTGCACGAAGTCCTGAGATGGGCTCTTGGTTCTGTCGAAATCTTCCTTAGTCGTCATTGTCCACTTTGGTATGGTTATGGAGAAAAGATAAAATTGCTAGAGAGACATGCTTATATTAACACCATTGTGTACCCATTCACTTCCAAGTCCACTTTGGTATGGTTATGGAGGAAAGCTAAAATTGCTAGAGAGACTTGCTTATATTAACACCATTGTGTACCCATTCACTTCCATTGCTTTGATAGTCTATTGTACCCTTCCGGCTGTGTGCCTTTTTACTGGAAAGTTCATCGTTCCAATAGTAAGTATTATTGATGCCTAACTATTACCCTAGAAACACAAAAAGAGAGAATGTGTCCTAAGATACAGTCAGTTGAATCGTAAGATTAGTAAGTGCATTTCTAATTAGAATCTATTATCTTGTGCAGCTAAACAACCTGGCAAGCATATGGTTTATGGCTCTTTTCCTCTCCATCATGGTGACGGGTGTGCTTGAGATTCGATGGAGTGGTGTAAGCATTGAGGACTGGTGGCGCAATGAGCAATTCTGGGTCATTGGCGGTGTCTCAGCACATCTTTTTGCAGTCTTCCAAGGTCTTCTGAAGGTCCTTGCTGGTGTTGACACAAACTTCACTGTAACAACAAAAGCTGCTGATGATGTAGAGTTTGGGGAGCTTTATCTCTTCAAATGGACGACCCTTCTCATTCCACCAACCACTCTGATAATCCTAAATATGGTTGGGGTGGTAGCAGGAGTTTCTGATGCCATAAATAATAATGGATATAGTTCGTGGGGTCCTCTCTTTGGAAAGTTATTTTTTGCATTTTGGGTTATTGTTCACCTTTATCCTTTTCTCAAGGGATTGATGGGAAGGCAAAACAGGACTCCTACAATTGTGGTTCTCTGGTCAATTCTTCTAGCTTCAATCTTTTCACTTGTTTGGGTTCGAATTGATCCTTTCTTGCCCAAACAAACTGGACCTGTACTAAAACAATGTGGAGTGGAGTGCTAATCACCTTCCATACGTATCCACCTCAATTTTCAATGCTGCTGTCATTTTTCTTGTGTAGTCTCTTTGGTTGCAAGTAATATTGTGTATGTGATTGAAAGTAGAAATTTTGATAGCATTACAATGGCAATGCATATGTAAAATTTTCAAAAATAAGAACTCGATGATGGATTTCAGTTTTCCCTATATATGTTGTTTACTACTTAAACGATGGTAGATGTATATCAAATTATGATTTCAACTCAAGTTTGGAGATGGGTTTTAATGCTAGTACCTCCTTTTATGCTCCAATCAACCTGGTATAATATATGCATCGATCTCCGTATTAGCACTCAACTAACTCAGAGAAGAAAAACTTCTTCATAGTAGTTGTGCATTTGTGCTGCCATGTTAATAGTTGATCCATGTTAAAAATTCTATAATTTTCTATCTGCTTTATATTTTCTAAATAGAATCAGACCATTGGCATCATTTACTTTATTATCAATTATAATATTTGTTCTCCCCAAATAATGTGCCAACAGATGCCGAACCTACTCACGCCAAGTCAAACACTATTCCAGTGCGTTCCTATCGGAGTAAAGGTGGTAGCGATGAGGAAATGCACGCAAGGGGTACTTTGAAGCGAGAGATAAAAATGTTCAGGTTTTTGTAGGTGAAACAAAGGCGATTGCGCTAACAACGATCACCAGACGAAAATCAAACTAATCTATGTAGTGACAAACAAGAATATGTAGAAGGATAGATGAAATACGTATATAAGTTGTTATCTTGTATGTTGAGATTTGTAGCTTATAAACATGTAAAGAAGATAGAAAGTAAGAAAAGTGTTTGTATATTTCACTCAAGAGTTCAAGTGTATTTCGAGTTTCAATTGCCAATTTTCCAACCAACAACCCAATCCCTTTTTAGTTACAAAGAGAACCTATTTATACTGCCTTGATCGACATGGTGACCGTTAGATTAGAACCATGTGGCATCATCTCCTTAATTGAGGCTTTACATCACTGTCTATTCATATAATTAATGCATTGATAAGCGGTTAGCCGTCGTATACATTAGACTGACAAACTGACAAACTTTATTACAAGTATTACATCTATCACTTCTAAGAGATCTTCAAATCTATTATGAGAGACAACGTCGGCTTCATGAGCTTCAGACGAATTTGAGAGCCTCGAAAAGATCTTTGAGGTGGTTCTCTAAGTGGAGGCTTCAACTCCTTTCTTTGCTTCCTTAGGCAGTGTTTCAGCCTAAGTTGTAATGCTTCGTCCTTGAGGCATTACCTCAGCATAGACTTTAATGTTGCAGTGCAATGACTTCAGTTTTGTTTGATTTCTTCATATTTTGACCTCATAGGTCTTTGTTTGACTTTCTTGTTTACTTTCTGCCTATGTGGCACTTTTACTTTGAGCATCGAAGGCACGGCATAACAATAATCTTCCATAATCTAGGCATGATTATTTATGTAATGCATGGATTTGAATGTAAAATAAAAAACTTTTGTAAGGGGTGATTTTTACCACACCACAATAGTCCCCTAAGTTTAAGTATAATAATTCATATTATAGTTAGAATTTAAAATATACCTAACTTGTGCAAACCTTCTGCATGTGTTGTCTGAAGTGGTTTACTTAGTAATATTTCACCTTTTAGAACAATTCTAGGAAGGGTTACTGAAGCAGAGTAATTATAAAGTTGTATCTTTCGAAGTGCCTCTACATATCTGAAGTACTAGCTGAACTGGCTGAAGTGATGAGGGTCTGACCCTCACAAGGCCTCTGAATTGATAATTCGAGGTTTTTCATTTTAATAAATTTGAGAAACACTCTTTATTATGGCACCTAAACGATTTGCTGTCATGGCACGTTTTCAAGAAAAGACAGCTAAGGTGGTTCAACTTCCAATACACGCAACTGTCTCCACATTTTAATGCACAATGATGGTTGTCTCTCACGTACCTTGCGAACTTCAGGCGCATGAGGGTGTGTGGGTCAGACATTCTAATCTGGGCCGTAGAAGACGAAACGTCAGATGTGCTGAATGGCTCAAATTTAAACTTTAAAATGGACGATTAGATGACCCTGATCAAGAGCCAACGACTAGGATCAAGAGGGTCTTCCTATAAAAAGCACAAATCCTTGAGGAAAATCACTTTACATCCTTTACGATTTCAGCATTGTCTTTGCACCAAAATATTCGAATTTTCTTCCAATTCTTGAGAAATTTCTAAGTTCCTCAAATTTTTCTAAGTGTTCTTTTCTCTCAAATTTTTTTATTTTTCCCATTTTCTTTGTTGCTTTCACATTTCTTGGTGTTCGTTCTTCATCATCTTAAAAATTCGCAAGCATTTTAATTGTAAAAAGTTTAAATTATAAATCAATGGCTTTTAGTTCTATTTTTGCTGGGGGCACGTTGACTTGAGTGAGTTGGCCAATGAAATGGGGGTAAAAATCACAAACACAACCAACCTCATCAGAGCCATTGAGGTTGGACGAGGTGCTTCAATTTCCGGGAAGGAGGTAGGCCATCAGATGATGATATAGCTTGGGGGCAGTCAAAATCCCTTCCTCGCTAATTTTTACTTAACTGATGTATACCAGAGTTTCACTAAGTACTGGCAGAATTATGCGTATACTGACATGATAGAGTGGCTTGAGGTCAACATCCAGGGCATCAACACTTCACAGCTGAGATCAGTTTTCTTTGGAGAAGGAGACGAGGAGGAACTTGAGCCCTAGCTCCGGCTGAGGGAGGCCAGGTTATTGAACTTGAAGACGATGCAGCTAAAGAAGTGGCTCCTCCACCCCCACCTACTTAGGGCTTAGAACTCCATTGTATTTTTCTTCATTTTTGTCTAATTGTAATGGCTTCGGCCCACCTTTTGTACATGTTACTTGACTTAATGAAGTTCTTCTTTTCTTTAGTACTTGTGTTCATTTACTTTTCTGTACGTTACTACTTCTGCTTTATACTGATGTGCTCTTTTCAATTTGAACCACTTGTACTTCATCAATTACATCTAATTTTAAGTAACATCAACTTCATAATAACATCAAACGTATAACAACTTCGAAAATTTAGTGAAATCAAACTTACAAATGTTGAAGTTAAATAATATGGAACATGTAATGAGGTCAAACTCATGCAACATGAACCTCAAGAACAATCAAACTTGCAAAATTTTTTACAAGTGTCAAGAGGTCTGACATAACAACATAATACTTGTGCAACATGAACCTCAACAACATAATCAAACTTGCAAAATTTTACAAATGTTAGCAGGTCAGATACCTAAACAATTTCAGAACTTAATCCTTGTAATTTTTACAAGTGTTAGTAGGCCATACATTTCAACAACGTTCAGAATTTAAACATATCAATTCAACAAATTGGATTGGTTAATACGAGTTGATTTTCTGTTACGATAAACCTTCAAAAATAAACTTAACTGAAGTTCTCTTAACCGCTTCAGAACTTTCTCAACCAGATAATCAAACATATAAGATCAGACATGCAAGTAAGATCAGATCTTTGCACATTATACTTCGATTGTAACTCAAACATTAAAATTTTGTCAAAGTGTTAGAAGGTCGTGTACCTTTGTAAGTTTCCGAACATAAGCACATTGATGTGTATGAGCTGGGGCTCTTTAGTACTTTAGTACTTCAGACATTAGTCTGACTTTGTAATTTTGTAATTTATAATTTGTGCAAGTATAGGTAGTTCGCTTCGCCTTTTACTTTCATTAGCATGGTTAAGTGGTTCATCCATGTTGAGGCTTCCCTAACAACTTTAGTTGTTAAAGGTATATGCCACACTTCGTGAGTTCAGATGTGATCCTTCTTGGGATCTAGCTCCCGTTGAAGTGTCCACGAGACCCTCCATAAAGACGAATCATCTATGAAAAGGCTTCCCCTATGAGTATTTCTCATTAGGAGGTTCTTTATTGTTTTTGTTGAGCTTGTTACACTTAGCATATATTTTTAACTTGATAGTCACTAACTTTCTCGAGCATGAGGTTGAGCGGTTCACCCATGTCGAGGTTTCTTTAAGTTATTAAGGCATGTGTCACTTCGCAAGGGCAGATGTGATCCATTTTTTGATCCAGCTCCTCGTCGAAGTGTCCACACATCTTTTCATAGGGATGGATCATCTATGAAGAGGCTTTCACTATGAGTCATTCTCAATAGAAGGCATTTTATGTTTTTCACGATCTTGTTTGGCCAAAATTTTAACTTACCTTCCTCAATATGAAGTTGACCAGTTTGTCCATGCTAAGACATCCTTAACAATTTTATTGTTAAATGCATGTACCATACTTCATGAGTGCATATGTGGTCCTCATTGGGATCCAGCTCCTCATCGAAGTGTCCACGCATCCCTTCATAGGGACGAGTCATCTACGAAGAGGCTTCCCCTATAAGTCTTTCTCATTAGGAGGCATTTTATTTTCATTTTGTGAACTTTGTTTCCTTCGTATGGGGTTGTGCGGATTCCCATGCCAAGGCTTCCTTAGCTTTAGCTAAGGGTATGTGCAACACTTTGCGAGTATGAGATGGTCCCTATGGGATCCAGCTCTTCATCAAGGTGTTCACGCTTCCATGCATAGGGAAGGCTCGTCTATGCAAAGGCATTCCCCAGGGCTTTAGCCTTTTGGGAGGTATTTTTAACTTATGAAGAATATAATAAAAGTCATTTAATTGAATTTCAAACTAAATATACAAAATGTTTACATCATTGATAATAATTACGTAGATGTTCTACATTCCATGGATGAGAGTGTGCATTTCCATCCAAATTTTAAATTCTATAAATTCTTGGTTGAACCTCTTCACTGATATGATAAAGGTCCCAGTTAGGACCAACCTTTTGGCCAAGCTTTTGTTCGGCCCGGCCCAAAAAAGCTCGGCCTTTTTTGGCTCGAGTCGAGCCCGAGCTTCGAGTTTCGGCTCAGCTCGTTGCCATGGCTAGGACTAAGGGTTCTTGAGCTATGCTCTTTAGAGGACAAAAACACTCTTCGAAGTACCAATTCATTCAAACGAAATGATTTCTTTTTCACTTTCGAATTGTAGTATCTAGTCATTTTCCTTTGATAAATGGCCAATTTTGAGAGTCATCCCTTCTTTCTTCAAAGAGGTCGAGTTCACATCTCCTCATTTCGTCATTAGTTATTTCATTGAAGTGTATTCGATAAGGAAATGGCAGACCCACTTCAATTGGGCTCATAGCCTCGGCCCCGTAGGCTATAGAGAATGTGGTTTCTCCTATGTCAGTTCTTCTTGTAGTTCTCATGGCCAAAGTACTTGATGTAGTTCATCGACCCATGCCCCTTTAGAGGTATCTAGCTTCATTTTCAATGTATACTTGATTATTTTGTTAACGGCCTCAACGTGCCCATTTGCTTAGGAATGATGTGGGAAGGAAAAATGCTTCTTGATACTCAACTCCTTACATAAATTTCTAACTTTGTTATCAAACTGTCTACCATTGTCTGATACAATTGAATGGAGAATTCTAAATCTACAAATGATGTTCTTCTAAATGAATTTGGGAGTGTTGGCCTCAGTGATTCAGGCAAGTGGTTCGATCTCTACTCATTTGGTGAAGTAATTAATGACGACAATAGCAAAGATGGAGTTTACTCTCCCTTTGGGAAGAGGTCCTATAAGATCAATTCCCCATTTTACAAATGGCCAAGGACTAGATACAACATTCAACTCTTGAGAAGGTTACCTCTGAATAGTAGCAAAGCGTTGACACTTGTCACATTTTCTAACAAACTGTTGCGCATCAAGGTAAGCTAGTAGTACCCCTATCTCAATGTTTTTTGTGCTAAGGACCATCCTCAGTGTGGTTCCCACATATCCCTTTATGGATTTTTCAAAGTACGTAATTGGCTTGTTCTCCTCCAATGCATCGAAGTAGAGGCAGTAAAAAACCTCTTTTATATAATACTTAATTCTTGAAGACGAAATGGACAGCTCTTCTTCTGAGCTTCTGAGCCTGCTTTTCTTCAGAGGGTAGGATCTGATCCTTGAGGAAGGATATGATTGGCTTCATCCATGATGAAGTATCCTCAACCCACATTACAGCCTCGCCGGTAGCGGTAGAAGGTATGGAAAGATATTATATAAGCACAATTGTGAGCAGTTCAAAATCTTTATTGCTTGCTAATTTAGACAGTATGTCGGCATGGACATTCTCAAAGCATGGGATCTGCACCAGTTCGAACCTTTCAAGAATTGGGATGAAGTCTATAACCAATTACAAGTATGCTACCATAGACTTATCTCTGGCTGAAAAATTACCATGGACTTGATTTACTACCAACTAGGAGTCACTCCTGGTGACGAGCCTCTTTACTTACATTTCTTTGGCAAGTCTAAGGCCAAAGAGGAGGGCCTTATATTCTGTTGCATTGTTGGTGGCCCTAAAGCTGAACTTCATAACACAAGTAAGCTTATGTCCCTCTGAACTGATTAAGACAACCTTGGCTCCTGATTCGGTCTCTCCTGATGATCCATCAGCTGAAAGGCTCCAAGTAGGAGGTTCGGCAGGTTCCATCTTTTCTTCTATTTCTAGGATAGGAGTAAACTCTGACACAATATTTTCTAGGGCCTAGCCCTTGATGGCTACCCTGGGCTTGAAAATAATGTCGAATTCATTAAGTTCCACAGCCCACTTCAGCAACCTCCATGAAGCATCAAACTTCTGTAGCACTTGCTATAAGGGAAAGTTTGTCAGTACATGTATACTATGAGCTTGGAAATATGGTCTTAATTTTCGTGATGCTCCCACCAAAGAAAAAGCTAGCTTCTCTATGTCTGGATAGCGAGTCTCTAATGCCAAAGTGCTTTACGATGTAGTATACTGGCAGTTGGTGATCATTTTCTTCCTTTATCAAAACTGAACTGATAGCTCTGTAGTGGTTCATTATCCTTTAGTTTAAAGAGGATGGGAGCCTGGCCCAAGTGCTTCTTGAGTTCGTATAAGGCTACATCATATTCCTCTATCTGTTGAAACTTGTTTTCTCCTTTGAGGATTTTAAAGAAAGGTAAGCACTTGTCTGTTGCCTTGGAGATGAAACAATTTAAGGCTGCTACTCGTCCTGTGAGGCTCTGTACCTCTTTTGGTTTTTGAGGTGAACTCATTTCAATCAAAGCTTTGACATTTTTAAGGTTTGTTTCAATGCATCTTTGGTTGATGATGTAGCCTAAAAACTTTCCTTAAGCAACCCCAAAGGCACACTTTAAAGGATTGAGCTTCATCCTGTACTTCCTCAAAATTTGGAATGTCTCATTTTGATTCTAAATATGGTCCCTTGCTTTTAATTTCTTCACCAGCATGTTGTCTACGTAAACCTCCATGGTTTTCCCAATAAGGTCTGCAAACATTTCAATGACAAGTCTTTGGTAGGTAGCTCCGACATTTTTCAACCCGAAGGGCATGACCTTGTAACAATAAAGACTTTTGTCTGTTATGAAAAAGGCGTGCTTCTCATCTGCTAGGAACATAGGGATTTGATTATATCCAGAATAGCATCAATGGAGCTAAGAAGTTTATGTCCGGCAGTCGAACCCATAAGTTAGTCTATCCTGAGAAGTGGAAAGCTGTCCTTAGGACATGCTTGGTTTGAATTTGAAAAGTCTACACAACCTTCCAATTTTCATTATGATTTTTTACCAATACTGGATTTGAAACTCACTTTGGACTTTCCAATGGTTTTTTCTTAAAGAACTCTCATTTTTCAAAGGTTGGAAGTTTCTAACGGTCCTTTCTTCAAGGACCTTCATTTTTCAAGTCTTAGAAATTTCTTGCCAAAATATTTCTAGCTAGCTTTTTCCCACAGGTATTTTCGTGGTTAAATGTAGGATTTTCTACAGATAGCGTCAATTTGTTGACCAAAAAATGTGCCAACAGATGCTTGGCCTACTCACGCCAAGTCAACCACTATTCTGACGATTTCCTACCAGAGTAAAGACGGTATCAAGGAGGAAATGAACGCAGGGGGTACTTTGAGGCGAGAGACAAAAACGTTCAAGCTCTAATGGGTGAAACGAAGGCGATCGTGCTAACAACGATCAATGAATGGAAGCCAAACTAATCTATGTAGTGACAAATGAGAATATGTGGAATGATATATGAAATGTGTATATAAGTTGTTATCTTGTATGTTGAGATTTGTAAATCATAAACATGTAAAGAAGACAGAAAATAAGCAAAGTGTTTATATATTTCACTCAAGAGCTCAAATGTATTTTAAGTTTCAATTGTCAATTTTCCAACCAACAACCCAGCCCCTTTTCAGTTACCAAGAGAACTTGTCTATACTGCCTTGATAGACGTTGGATCAGAATCACATGGCCCCATCTCCCTAATTGAGGCTTTGCATCACTGTCTATTCATACAATTAATATATTGATAAGAGCCTCGAAAAGATCTTTGAGGTGGTTCTCTAAGTAGAGGCTTTAGCTCCTTTCTTTGCTTCCTTAGACAGTGTTTCAGCCTAAGTTGTAATGCTTCGTCCTTGAGGCATTGCCTCGGCATGGACTTTAGTGTTGCAGTGCAATGACTTCAATTTTGTTTGATTTCTTCATATTTTGATCTCATGGGTCTTTGTTTGACTTTCTTGTTGACTTTCTACTTACCTGGCTTGCTATATGACACTTTTACTTTGAGCCTCGGAGGCGAGGCGTAACAATAGTCCCCCAAAGCTAAAACGAAGAGTGCATCTATTTTTAGTATGTGATATGAAGTTGAATTATCCAGAAATTAAAAATTTTCTTAATTCAATGAACAAGATCGTCTAGATATTTACATGTATGTTATATCAAGAGTAAAAAATTCAAATTTTTACCTAAATTCGATGGTTGATTCTTGAATTAATTCTAAATCACGAAATTTCAACTTCTTGAATCATGAGTTTCCAGATTTTTTTAATTTCAAGAACTTGATGATCCAAAACTCCAAGCCTTCTATGGTATTTTTCAAAGTCAAGACTACACTGGTGGATGGACACATTCTTTTAATTAATCAAGAAACTAATTCTTGAACTGGACAAATGAAAAATAAAAAAAAATTCGTTCTCCAAATTTGAACACCATTGAATTATATATTATGATTGTTTTAAGATTTCTATGTCCATCTAGTCCCTATTTATAGAGATAAAGATGTTCTAATTCATGTACAATAAGAATTTCATATTCAAATAAGAGTCTTAATTAAAATCCAAATGGGAGTTCTAATTTAAGTCCAAATTTAATTAGTTTACATTTAATTACATATGTAGTCTAGAACTTCAATTACAATTATAATTAAGTTTACAACTTTTATAGTAATTACAATTAAGTACAAAACTTTATTGTAATTACAATTAAACCCCAAACTATTATAATTATCGTAATTAAGTCCCGATACTTTATAAAGCTACAATAGGAACCTGATCGGACATATATTATCCAAGCTTCAATAATTAATCATATCTAGTCGATCCTAGGTCACCCAATCTAAGTATTAGTCTTTTTTTTTTTTTTTTTACTAAAGGCAAAAAAATATGTAATACTTTCATTTGACATGCCGTATATGTATTTTATTTTTGTCTGAAATTTGATAATTAGATACGAACATAAATGATCGTTTTGCTCCTTTAAATATTCTCACTAACTTAATACCATTTTCTTCAATAGTCCTGCGACCTAATCATAGATGTTGAAGTTTAGCCATCGTTAAACACTGAAATCAAATTTTAACTGTTCAACACAAAATATTTAAGTAGTCATTCTACCCATTTTTCTGGGCAATGGTTCCCGATAGAATTCATGTTCTCTATTTTGTTCATTCTCAAATTTCCAACTCATCGAGATATTTGACCAATCAAATTGATATCACCCATTGGTAAATCAAAGAACCCTTAAAATCATGAAAAGATATACATAATTCTGTAGAGGGATTTAGATAAAATACACAACAATTAAGTAGAATTTAATTCTTCGTACAGTTATGCTAAAGAATCAAAATCGACACGTGGTCCGTTCAATACACTCCAAGTGTACTAGTGTTACCTTTAACTATTTATGTGACAATGATAAATCACAAACCCAAAAAGTGAATCAATCAACACTAAAACATTCCAGTACAAGGTGCTGACTCTTATACATTGGTTGTGAACAAATTATTTATGATGAAAATATAAGTTGTGCAAGTTGTGCCACACTATATTTCTCAACGTAAACACTTATATTATCACAAGTGATCATAGACACTTTTAATTTGCATGCTCAATAAATAAATGTAATAAATAAAAAATCACAATTTATTTATTATAAATTATAATTTTATCATAGCAAAATATACTATATGGGCACACAACTCAACAAATTTCCCACTTGCCCTAGAGTCTATGCGTCATGTCTTGCAATCTCATGTTTTGCAAATGTCTCTCGAAAACTTTAGTTGATGGCTCTTCGTAAACAAGTCTACAATATATTCTAGTAACAATTTTACTGACAATCACATTTTCTCTATCAATTATCTCTCTTAAGAAATGTTATTTTCGTTCAATGTGTTTACCCTGCTAATGACTCTTAGTTTTTTAGCATTTGCCACAATCCCACTATTATCCCAATACATTGTAAAGGGTTGTGCAAATGCAAGTACCACCTTAATATCCATTAGGATTTTCTAAGGGCCAGTCTAGCATGGATTTTGAAAAGTCGAAAAGAGCTTTTGAAGTCCAAAAGCAGCTTTCAGTTTTGGTTGTGTATATAAAATCGTTTGGAAAAATATGTAGGTTGCATTAATTTTTATACATATTTTGTTGTACAGTCCAAGTTGGAGAATATTAGAACATGTATTAATGCTTAATTAATTAACATGTTATTCTTTAATAAACTATTTATGACATCTTATTAAGAGACTTAAGCTTGAGATTTTTTCTAATGCTGTGCTTGTTAGAATTTGGGTGTGACCCGAATTCTTTCGTTGAAGTATTGAAGAATTCTAATTAAAATGTATGTCATGAAAAATTCAAACTTGGAAAGCTATTGAATTTCTATTTCAAGTTGAAGTTCTATTTTGGATGCCCATTAGGAGTTGGAAATTGGTATTGAACATGAAGAATAGTTCAAGTTGGAGAAACAATTTGGAGCAAAAAAAAAAAGAACTGAATGCTCGGCGGCAGTGTCACCCAATCTGTTTCGATTTTTCGCTGTTTTCTCTCTCTCCCAAATTGTTTTGGACTTAGTTTTTTTGGCATTCTACTTCATCAACAACTCTACCAAGAGGGTTTGGACATCCCCTACATGTTTCCTATAAATACTAGACACTTCTATACAATTTTGTAATGTGAGATATATGATTACTAGAATTATAGGATTCATTGTAATCTTCTCCCTTTCTCCATTATTATTGAGTCAATAAAATCTCTTAATTCCTCTGCCATATTTTTATCTTCTTTTATTCTTTTGTTCTTGATCTAATACTTTATATATCTTCAACAATTCATTTGGGTATCAGCTTTTTTTTAACAAGTGGTATTAGAGCCTTGGTTTAGCAGTTTCGCACAGCGTAAAGGTTGATTTGTTCGAAGTTTTTGTTCGTGATGGCTACCTGAAGTGACATTTTACTTTTGGATCGAAACACTAGATTTTTGCCATGGCAAGTTAAGATGCAAGCAATATTACACAGTACGATTTGGATGATGGTTGTTGGGTATTGACAAGATGCCAGCAACTTTGACCACGGAGGAGAAATTACGGAAGGATAAAAATGTAGTTTTTCACATTTATCTTCATCTATCAAATTCCATTCTTCAAGACGTTTTAAAGAAGAGGTCAATAGCTGCTTTATAATTGAAGTTAGAGCAATTGCGCATGACCAAGAGTTTTACAAGCCAATTACATCTCAAGCCGCGATTACTCTCATTGCATGGCAGAAGGAAAATCTTTGAAAGACCATATGGCTGCATTTAAGGATATCATCGCTGATTTAGAAACATTGGAAGTTAAGTACGATGAAAAAGATTTAGCCTTGATCCTATTGTGTTCGTTGCCCACTTCGTTTTTTTCATTTAGAGACGCGATCTTATAGTCGTGATACTTTCACCATTGAGGAGGTGTATGATACTTTGTTTTTAAAAGAGAAGATGATGTATTTTGTTTTTAAGGCTAGAGATGGAGTTGGCCTTGTTACTCATGGTGGTTTTGGAAAGGGCAGAATGAAGTTGAAATTTAGTAATCAGTTTTGTAACTTTTGCAAGAAAAAGTGGCACTTAAAGAGGGATTGCTACAAATTGTAGAATAAAGAAAGGATTGCTGCAAATAAGAATGAGAAGCAATCAGAAACTTCAGGCGAAGCAGGCCTAGTAGAGAACATTGTAAGTGTTTGAGATCTCATGGCTGTTTCTGAGATTGAGTTTAAATCAGAGAAGGATTAAATTCTTGATTCAGCATGTGTGTTTCATATGTGTCCTAATAAAGACTCGTTTGCTACACATGAAACATTTCCAAATGTGTCGTTGTGATGGGAAACAACGCACATGTTGGGTTGCTGAAATTGGTACGGTCAGATTGAAACTTTTGGATAGAACAATTAGAACACTTTTCCGTGTTTAACATATTCTGAATTTGAAGAAGAATCTCATATCTATGTCTATCCTTGATTTAAAAGATTATGAGTTTTTTGGTGGGGGTAGAGCTTTGAAAGTTTGTAACGGTGTCCAGGTTGTATTGGAGGGACATAAAAGGTCTCAGTTATATATCTTGTAGGGTCATGCAGAATCTAAAAGAGTCAATCAGCACAAATTTAGTACCATGATGGACATTCAGTTTGGTACAATACCTTTAAGTGCTCATAAATAATCGAATGCAAAGAATACAGCTCAGTGGAGTTTTGAAAATATGGGTAATGCCGCTTTGCAACCATCATCTGCAGTGCCATTCTACTCAATTGCTAGAGATAGACCCAGTGGAATAACGTATGTAGATGCTGATATTGTTAAGCGTGCTTTAAGTGAAGAAGAAGGTGTTCAACCTAGCAAGGAGCCTTTGTTAAAAAAAAAATTGGTATTCATTCTGCATTGGGGTGTGTTACAACCCATTTTGGTAAAATTTAAAATCATTATGATTTTTGGGAATCTGAGATAATTCTAAAATAGTAGTGCTTGGATTCATTGGAAGAGGTAGAATATTATGTTTTATTGGAGAAGTTAATTTTTGGTTATTATTGAAGAAGTCTGTTCATTCTTTGGTGAAATTTGTGTCAAGGTAGAGATTGTTAGAATTTGGGTGTCCTTTGTTGAAGTATTGAAGAATTCTAATTGAAGTGCACGTCATGAAGAATTCAAATTTGGAATGCTATTGGAGTTATATATCAAGTTAAAGTTCTATTTTGGATGCCCATTGGGAGTTGGAAATTGGTATTGTTGGAGGAAAAAAAAATGGACAGATTGCCCCGCGCATGGGGGCCGCGGCACCACCTGTTATGTTTTTAATTTTTGCTGTTTTCTCTCCTAATTCGTTTTGAACTCGATTTTTTGGCATTATACTTCAACAACAACTCTACCAAGAGGGTTTGGACGTCCGCTACATGTTCCCTATAAATACTAAGCTCTTCTATACAATTTTGTAATGTGAGATATATAATTACTAGAATTATAGGATGTATTGTAATCTTCTCTTTTTTTCCATTATTATTGAATCAATAAAATTTCTTAATTCATGTGTAATGTTTTTATCTTCTTTTTTTCTTTTGTTCTTAATCTAATACTTTATTTATCTTCAAGAATTCATTCCGGTATCGGCTTTGTTTATAACAGTACTTACATGGTTACTTAAAGGAGACATTAAAACCCCTCTCTCTCTCTCTCATATATGGGAAGAAATCGTGAAGTATAATATAAAAATATAAAAAGAGGGTGGGTTTCACTTATTTTCTACAAGTGAGTGTGATTTTCATTTATTTTCTACTACAGTATATTTAAACCTTCTTTTTCACTTATTTTAATACTTTTTATTTAGACAGGAGCATTGATTTTAGTTAAAAGAAAATGGTGATATATTTTTTTCCTATTTTCGTATCACTTGATTTATTTAACTCTTTATTGTTTATACTCATTAAGATTTATATTATGATAATTTGAGGAAAAAAATTAAAGTATACTTATCATGATACCCAAAATGCAACAAAATGACACTAAATAACATTAACTAATTTTGATTTCTTTTTTCGTTTAATCATTATTTAAGATCGATTTTATTCAATAGTTAAAAAATAAAAACTTAATTTCGACAAAAATGTTATAGCTAGAGATGTAATCACTCTATAAAAAACTAGAAAATAAGAAATTAACTTTTTTTAATGAAGAAATTAACTTTTTTTTAACTGAAAAGAATCTTCTTATTTAATTAAAGATAAAGAACAAGTATGAGAAAAAAGATAGCATTAAATCCAGTATAAAAGAAAATGATATAGCCCCCGTATGGGCCCCCATTATTCTAAATTTTAATGGTTGGAGTAGTGTTTTTTCTAAAAAATGTGTGGTTAAAAAAAAATTGGGATAATGTATAATGTTATTTTATTGAAAAATGTATGATTGATAAGAAAATAGAGAAATGAATTATAATTTTAACGGTGCCAAATAGGGGCTAATATGAAGTGCTTTTTTCAAAAAGGTTTGTATAATTTTTGAAAAGGTCAAAAACACAAGTGTAACGGTATGATAATATATTTTAGGACGTGAATTTTATTTTTTTTCATTTGATGGAAGTGCCTCTTGAAGAAGTCCCTCATTTTCGTAACAAATGTGGCACTTCGAACTTTATTTATGGATAAAATTGCAACAACATGGATTCGAAAAGCTTTATTTTCGTATTATTGTTTGTTTTATTTTAAAATCTACTCTCTGAATTTGCAGCAAGCAATCAATCCTTGAAGTGACTATGCATAAAATCGATGGAAACATTGTTTTTATGTCCTCTTCGACAAGGGAAATTAAAAACGAAATTTCAAGTATCGCTGCAGTTGACGTTTGAGAGAATATCACATCAATTTATTTGTGGAAAAAAGAAAATAGCATTCGATGTAATAGGCAATGTGAAAAATTCCTTTTTTCTTTAAAATGAAGTACTTTTCAATAGAAATACAAATTTCAAGTACAGATAATACAGAAGTACTTACTCGAAAAGTTCACCAGCTCGTTTTCGCAATAAATGGAGTAGTTTGAAACTAACATCATTTTTTATGCAATCACTATGCCGATGATTCAAAAGCTTTATAGTTCGTTAACTTAGTGTATCTTAATCTCTGAATCAGCAACCACTTTTTAGAGTGCCAGACCCAGAAAATTGCCACAAATGTTATTGTTAGATTAATTGGTCCTCCCTTTTTGTAGGAAATATCCGCTAGAGAATGTCGTAATAGCTATACTCAATATTTTGTTAAAGTTGTTTTGCATTAGTTTTGCTATGAGAATGTGATGCAGCGGAAGATTATAGGAAAAACAAAAATCCACACAAAAAGAATTTCAACGAATAGAAATTCAAGAAAACTTTATTTCATTCAAAACTGAGCTGCCTCAAAGGGTTTACAACGTTTAAATAGCGAAATCCTAAGAAAATTCGAAAAGAAATTACCTAATAATAAAAAATATTATTTTTTTCCAAAAATGGAAAAAATTGAGATAATGACTGATCATGATTCTCCTAATCATCATGATCATCCCTCAACAGACGGAAATCAAATCCGAGTTTATTTGATTAAGATATTGCCAAAACAAAAATTATCATAAACGACAAAAACGCTTAATTGAGGGCCTAAAAGATGGAATTTGCCCAAAATTTGATGTGCATCAGGGCCAAAGGCCCTGAGTTGTGATCATTGGCTCATTTCCAATCAAATTAGACTAGCAATTCCCCAAAAATGAACAAACCCGAAATCAAATGAAATTATTATTTTGCCTTCATCAGAATGGGAATCAACATTCGAAATACTCAGACTTTAGTATTTTTTTGGAAGAAACTTGAAATTGAATCATGTGCAATCAAAATATTAACATCTTGTTAATGTGAAATCAATATATGAATAGTATATTTCATCATGTATCTAAACATCCACGGGTTCCTCTTCGTGGTAGTTGTCATCAGATGAGTAAGGTTGTTAAATTGGTTTGTCAGAATCATCTTTGGTGGATAGGGTGACGTTATCCAGTCCTCCATGTTTTCTCCCATGTCACCAACCTCCGTCGGTGTAACCCTGCACAACTTGTAGTTTAATATCGCAATAGTTATCTATGTACAGACACGATTTCCTTCGAATGGCTCATAATCTCTCATTGTTTCTCCAAGAACTAGGGAAAGGATTTATGTAAGACTCTTGGCATGACCCCTGTTAGTTCCCTACACTTAGCACTTAAATTTGTATATTGAGTATCAGTCAATCAAGCGAGATTTGATAGCAAGTTTTGCCTACGAGTCCAACACTTTTATTAGGAGTAAAGAGATTTCTAAGTAGTCCAACTCGCCTGAATGGAACTGGATAACAATGTGGATCACATTATAGCAATAGGACACCCTAGTTAAAGACTTCAGTAGGTAGTCTATCTTCTCATGATTTTCCAATTTCCAAAAGAAGATGTTACAGTCATAAAGAAACTATCCTAGTTTGTTTAGATGTCCCACAGTTGCATTGTACTCCATGTAGAGGCTTTCAAGTTCTTCCAAAATTTTGAGTTTGATTTGGTCTTGGTGAACAATGTTAGCCAAAATAACTCAGGAGAGTACACGAAAAGTCTGGAGATAACAAACTATTTTTATGCATATAATTAGATTATCTTTCGAAGTACACACTCTATTAAACGAAAAAAATAAGCTTATTGTAATGAACAAGTGTTACATAACTTAATATTTTGTAATTTCTTATTTTCGATTAAAGATATTTTTATGTGTTTATCTATTTATAATGAATATTTGTAATTTATATATTATTTTAGTTACAACGAAGAAAAAAATGGCTTGTAAAATGTACAGCAAAGCACACTATGCAACATATAAATGCCTGGAGTATTTTGTAAATTTCCTAACTTTTAGACCCCAATTCTGAAAGTATTCATCTGCACGAGATTGGGCCAATTGCATCAGGTTTAGTTTTGCTCTTTCATAGGGAACCAATTACTTCTCTATAAAAGAAGTCGAATTATAATCTATTCGATGGTTCTGCGAGAATGAGATCAAACTAGGCTGTTCTTATCTTTATATATTAACTGTTTGGCCAGCATTATTCATATGGAAAGTAGAAAAAAAAGAGCCATTATTTTCAAATGTGGGCCCCAGTTGAGAGACAAATAGTGAAAAATGATGGCTGATTTTCTCCACCAACGGTTAGAATTTTTATACAAATGAAGAATTAATGCTGGCCAAACATATATATATATA